>MUZC01000648.1:8155-36350 GCA_002072015.1 Radix auricularia | reverse complement strand
TGTGACCTCACGTCAAAACACGCTACTCTAAATCAAAGTTCCACTTAAGAATTCGATTTCTTACTAATTTTTTATGACGTTTTACATGGATTCACCCGTGCTACGATAATAAAGTGAGCCTAGCATTAAATACATAATAAAACGACAGTTATGTTAATTAAAACACGGTCATTTTTAAATAGAAAATTCCAGTTTTGTGACGTCTTATTGGAGGGGGTCTAAGTTTTGTGACGAAGTGTGACGAGTGGAGGGGGTAAAATCGGCCAAAATCGTGTGACGTCATTTCTGGACGGCCCCAATCAATTCTGATTTAGAACCCTCCTGTAGGACTGAGGTTTAGTTGAATCTTGAATTATCCAACTTTTAGAATATGTCACGCTTTAATCAATGGAGTCCCGGTTTAACAAAAACGCTACCGCTATCCTTGAATAACTTTGAGCTACACAGTTAGTGAATCTGACGAGGCTGTCACTAATAATGTATTCCGGCAAGAAGATCAATAACACATTTTATGACAAGTAGATTGAAAGACAACAATGGAAATCTGAAATTATTTTGAAAATTTTAAAAGTTTTAACTATCATAGCATGAGAACCCTTCTGTACATTAGGCAGTTCATTTACTAGGCTTGGTATGTCACTTACATGGAAACCCCCCTCCCTCCCCTTTAAAAAACGTACGCCATTATAACCAAAAGCAAAACTCGTAAAAAAATAATTCAACATTCATTCACGTTGCACACGGCAGGCCATTAAATATCAAAGGTCCCTGGTCTGTTTTAAACAATTACCTTTTTTTTAAATTTCTCATTAGTAGATATTTATATTTCCCCAGTTACAATGAAGGATGTCCCGAGTGAGTTTATTTAGATTCCTCAGAGACGAATGCCAACTAACAATATTATAATGTCTTTTTGTGCACATACATATTACATAAATTCTGATTGAGAACCCTCAAGTACAACTGACGTTCACGATCGAAGGTCGACACTGGCTCGGCTATTTTTAGGTTTCAGTCCGCTTCAGATAAATCCAGATTGTTAGACGAAACTCAGGACTCAGGACACATAACCGCGCATAACCTCACATTAAAAATTATAAATTTAGGCAAAGATGAAGGCTGTCGTTCATTTTGTGTGTTTATCTGCTAAAATTGCCATCTACAACAGTGAACCATTTGTCACTCAATGGGAACAAGTCATCAACACAGCCAAAGACTGGACCTGATACTGATACATTTCAATTGTTGATTTCGTGTGTGTCCCGTTCGATGGGAAGGAGGCCACAACAAGCCAAGTCTACTAAGTGATACCGACAAGACAATGTGACAACATAGGTCGTTCAACATAGTTGTGGTAGTTTAGTCTAGTCACCATCAATTACTATAACTATAACTTATAACTAGTATAACGAATGTGTTTGCGAGAAGTAGATACAAAATACAACTGTCGTCGGTGACTTCAATAAATGAAATTTTCGAATTTTATTGTTAGAATTGGATGATGAACCTAAATGTGAGTCGATGCGTCTCTTTGTAATTAAATTAGAGCAATGGATTAATTTTTATTTTAAACAGTAATGTATAGTAAATAGAAAACGAGTGTGAAGAATATGAGTGCAAGGGACATAACAATTATAACCTCCAGCCACATATTTTAAAGTTGAGATGAGTGACATCCCTTTGGAAAACAGACAATTTAATCATAGACACAGGGAGCTAATCTCAGTACATTTATTTTTGTGCTTTTTAGATTTAGAGTTCATTCCCATATCATATCGGTGCCATTGTTATGGTGTTCATGGCTGTCATGGGAAATGAGCTGGAAACTAATTTCATTAGTAAAACTCAACATTAAGTTTTGACTTTCACTTTATTAATTTTAAGCCAAGTAACTGAATCTTTTCAATCATTTGTTTTCAAGAGCTAAAGATTACCAATGTCTGGTCTTCAACAACTAAATCAATGTATACATCTAAGGGATCCTGATAGTAGTGTTAGTGTTGTAGTTGTAACACGACAGTGTCCTTTGGAAGAAGAAACCCGAGGCAATGATATTGATGTACATGATAGCAGTGTTGTAGTTGTAACACGACAGTGTCCTTTGGAAGAAGAAACCCGAGGCAGTGATATTGATGTCCACCCACCTGCCACTGCCCAACTCCATGTCAGCCATGTGTCGTCGGGACATCAAGAAACTCAACAGATTGGTGCCTCAGCTCAGGACACAGACATTGACTTTGACACCCATAAATCATTGCAAGTCTCATCTCGTGATCCCGGATAAAAACTTAACCAATGGTTCCACTACAAGTAAAATAAAACTAAAACAACCAATCAGTGCCTATGCTTCTGTGAATTCTGTCTCTTCCAGAAAAAAATGTTATTGTTTTGATGATGATATGAATTATTTGGCCTTTGGGGTTCGTCAAGTTTATCAATCACACCAAACACTGGGCAGAAGCTCAAGATCAAATCTTATCCATGAATTGCATGCTTCAGGTCACAGTGACATAGGCCTGGGAGAACCAACTCTCCTCAACAAGTCATCTGGATTTGTTTATCTTAACTTCTCAACTGAAGACCGAAGATGTGAAAGCTTAAAGGGCAGTTATTATCCACCAAATATCTTTCTCCAAATGGCTCAAGCTGGATTTTTTTTTTTTTTTTTTTTTTTTTGCGAAGGTAAGTCTCTTATAAGTTTATAAGTAGTTAGTAAGCCTATCATAAATAATTCTCTTGTTAAGCAAGTTGTCACCCCAGACAAAAGGACAACATATATATACATATAATGCAATAAAACTTCTTTCATGTTTAAATGGAAAAGATGTAAACAAGGTATGGTTTAGCCTGACCGGACGTAACAAAACAGCGAACGTTTCGGCAAAGAGCCTTTATCAACGAACATACAATACACAAATAAAACGAAAATAAAAATGAAAAATGAAGGAACTTAGCTGCGGTGAAATCCAAAGTATCCAAAAAAGTGTTCATGTTGGAGTTTAAAGTTATTAGTTTTCTTGGCAATGTAGGGTGATTTCTTGACAGGTTTTTGGCATGAAAATGTCAGTCATGTGAGTTTTAACTTATTTGTTACTGACACTCTGATATTTATTCAGCATTTGATGTTTTAATTTCTCTTCCAGACATATTAACCTCACTGCCAAGGTATAATAATGTTTTTATATTACACTGTTATGTAAACCATCTTGTTTGTAGTTTATTTTTAGTATTGTTATTGTTTGACGGTTTATTTTAAACCTCTTTTAATTTTTAGCCTTTATCTTCTCTAGCATATCTCAAAGCCTGAGGTATAGTAAGACTATATCATCTGTGAATACCAAGTCCTTTAATTTGTTTGTTCTCCTCTCTAAATTTTGCATGGATTTTTCTTGTGTGTGACCCAATCTAGCAGTAAGAGGAGCAGGAGAGGCGAATTTTCACTTTACTTGAGTAGAAGTATTCATTCTTATTACCCTCTGCTATTATGTACCACTTGTCGGATTTCGTCGTCGGAAGGTATTTAATGATGGTTATTAATATTATTTTTGCTGGAATCCTATAGTGACCCATAACCTTTTTTTTTAATAAAGCAGGGAGCAAAATGATGTTCATACATTACTGCTAACATATGAGAAGGCGTTGTAGTGTGATTGTGCATCAAACATTGATATTGATTAAATCTCTTTCTTTGTTTCAGGAGGGAAGCTCACATGTTTTGTTTGTGGAGAAGTGAAGGGGAATACACGAACAGTTTAAAATGCTGTTTGAACTTTAACTGAAGCAAGAAAAATTGTTCAAATCTTTAAAGACTTAAAAGTCATCAGAACGGCACAAGCATGATGGACTACCATGGACAGTAAGAAGAAAGTGATCACCAAACTCTTTCAGTTGCTGAATGTTAAGCTTGTGATAAATGACTTTTTACCTGGCTTGAACTGTGTTATTTTAAGCAATTATTTGATTTTTATGTTTTTAACAAAAAATATCAAATTCAAGTGTGAATGAACTCTTTATGCCAAAGCGAAGTAATGCGCGCCTTGATAGAACTCTCATTAAAAACGAATCACAGAAAGTACTTCTGTGGGTCAAAGAAGATGTATTTGCCTTCTGGCAATGGCATCCGTATCCCTCGCTAGTGTTAGCACTCAATTCGCAAAGTTTTTTTTTTTTTGAAGATGTGATTTTATTATAATTTATTATATTAATGATGGTACTAAACTACATGTAAAAATAGCATTAAACTCAAAACGGTCTTTTGGATACATAAAATAACCATTCTTATCCTGAAATTTGAAGTCAGTGTGACAATAAAAATATAAATTTTATGCAATTTTTTAAATTGATGGCAATATGGGAAATTCTAATGGGACTGAGGCGTAAGTTTATCAAAAACCTTCTGGGGCATTAATTGTTAACAAAGAAAATTATGATGATACACTCTATATTTATAATTCATAATTTTAATACAGTCGAAACCGCTTAAGTCGACTGCGTTGGGGTATGAAAAATGGCATCGACATAACCGATGATCGAGTTGAAGCTAAAACCAATATGGCGGCAAAATATTAACATGCGCTTGAAATTTCTTTATGTACGTGTTGTGCGTTAATTAGTGATGGGACGATTACTCAGAATCGTATCGGAATATCAGGACCCTATTTCTTCACTCTTTCTTAAGGTTGTTAAGACCGTTCATTTTTAAAGACCGTTTAAGTTTAAATATAACGCCGTTTTGAGCTGATTCCCAGATTGAGCAATACTGTGCCTTCGAAGCCACTTGCTTGATTTTCCTTACAAGCTACACAAATAAGTAACCTACACATCCCCTCATTGTCCCCGAACGATTCTCTTCCTAATCATCTTCTTTGGGTCCGTCCCCTCAGCTTACAATGGACTCAGAATGGTATATCGTGACCTATATATGACTCATGACAAAGCGAAGTCTTCTCTATATAAACGTACACAAATAAATTAGGTACTCCTTTTGAACCTTCAACTTTGACATATTTTAATTAATTCTAACAAATAGTTAAATGGCTTTTGCACACGGCCACTTCTTATGAATGAAACATTGAGAACAAAGCAGTAGTACAGTACATGTAATACATGTAGTCAAAATGAGGTTGAAGGATGAATGGTTGCCAATGACAACAAGTCTGCACACGGTACATTTTATTATTCCATACGATCCCCTCAGCTTACAATGGACTTAGAATTCCTTCGGTAACTTGATGCTAATAGGACTAACCAACAATAATGGTGTGGGAGATTGAGAGTGGGGGTGGGTAAACTGTCTGTAGTCTGTTATATTATATATTTTAAAATCTGGGGAGCCTTGTTTACAGTAAGCAGCCTATGATTTTGGTATCGTCCCATCACTAGCGTTAATAAATGATAATGTTCATGCACGTGTTTTTGGAGTTTTTTTTAACACAACAGCATTGCCGTTATTTGTTTGATGAAGCTATCGGCATGCTATAAAATTGTACATACATGTTTGCTAACAACAAAAGGTGGCCTTGATGGCTATAAAATAACTAAGAATTTCAAAAGCCGGCGATTGCCATAGTACCAGAAGCAACACAGCGCTGAGAGCAAAACGCAAGTGGGCTGTGACGTCACCAGCAGACCCTGGTGAGGCAGAAACTTGGTCCCTTCCCTTGGTTATAAAAAAATCATAGCTAACATTTTCAAAAGCTTGCGATTGGTCATGGGGATCGAGATAACCAATGTTAAGTGGCAAATTTGACCCTTTTTTGTGCTCGTGTTATGAGGTTTCGGCAACTTAAAAAAATCGAATTAAACGACGAGAAAATGCTAAGACAAATAGAGAATTTGGCGGTTCCAATAAAAAACGTGGACATAATAGGGTGGTCAAGCTAACCGAGCTTGAGGTAAGTGGGTTCGACTGTAATGCTATTGAATATTGAAAGAAATTTCAACTGTGAAAACATTTATTCCTTGTAAGAACTTCTCCAGCTTTAAAAACAAGGATTAGCAGGTTAGAAAATGTATGTCTCTCATTGATTGTCAGTGCTTTTTTTTTCTTCTAAAAAATATATAAATATCTGCAACGCATGAAAAAAAGATACCGAAACACAACCCGAAAAGCAGTAAGACTTAACATTCCAGGCAATAATATAAAAAAATATGTATGTGGAAAAAAGGACGCCAATGCTGTGCGTTCTGCCAGAAAAAAAGGCACTGGTGATCATTGTTACTATTTTGTTACTTCAGTGGAACCTCTCATAACAATAATTAGTTCCAGAATCTTAGTCATTAAATGAAACTGAAACTATTTTTCACATACAAATCAATGTAAATTATTGTAAAATAATTCCATGATAAAAATTATCATTTTTCATAAAATTTTAACATTCATTCAAATAAAATTACCTATTTATTATAATTACTTATGTATTGTTTAGGAGTGTAACAACTTGGAATACAATTTACATTTGAAAGAAAAAGCATTTTAAAAAAAATGAATTTATGTCAAATAATTATTCCTTTTTAACTAGAAAACTGACATACATTTTTGCAGACGCTTCAAAATTAGACAAAAATGTGTCAGATCATTATCATTTACTAAATAAGTAGCACAATAGCCACCTCCTCATTAGGGTAATGCTTCTCCATGTATAATGCAACAGTTTGTATGTGCCTGCTAGATTAGCCACACTCACAACTTGCTCTCGCTTTTTAATGATTTAACGTTTCATTTTAACAGTTATTTCTTCTTGTGGGTTTTTTTTTTGTCAAAGACATTTTAGCACAGGCAATTACACTTTGCGCATTAAAAAATTGTGAATACAAAATTTGTAAAAAAAAAAAAAGGGTTGATCACACACAACAATATGTAACAGACCAAGTGCTAAACAGAGACTAATACATCGGCATGGATTTCCGGCTCACAAATGCATGTTGGGGAAAAGAGACTTCCCGTTTCTGCATAACTGATTATGGGAAATGTCACTCATTAAGGGAGCAACTTCTTTTATATTTTTTTGCTCTTTATGCAAATTACTCGTTATGAGAGGTTCCACTGTCTATGACTACATGTGTATGACTATTTTGGTTCATCAAGATAATATGTTGTAAGGTTAAAGTATAATTACCAACACTAGCAAAACAAAATAAGGCTCCATTGGGGTGCTGAACCTGTTGGGTGTTTTTTTTTTTTGTTTGTTTTTTTTATCTGATCTTTCATTGGGAAGAAAATTTAAATAAATGACCAGATTTTGAGTTCACAGCAGTAACTAATTCAGATTGGGGAAAAATAAAATAATGTATTCAAGGCTAATAGTTAATAGCCTCTAAAAAAAAAAGGTGTGGGCGGTGGGGAACAGTCCAGTCCGTTATCGGCATTTCAGAACGAGCAGAATTTTTTTCATTTGAAAAAGAGAAGACAGTGCAGCTTTAGTAGCAAAATCTTTTATCAATATATTAATGTTATACATTTATTTGTTGAAGTAATCTTTTGTTAGTTGTTTTAGTTTACTAGATCTAAACTGTGACATCGCACTATTTAGTTTGTTTTTAATTTCGTGTCCGTGACACATTGTATATTACAGTATTGTTTACATGATGCAACTTATACTTTTTTTTTTTTTAAATTTTACGAATAAGATGAAGCTTAACAACTATGTGATTGTTTTTGTATCCTAATTTATAATCATCTCCAGTATTTAGTATGTAGTTATATATTTTATATTTCATGTAAAGTTTATTTTTAAAGTTTTTTTGTTGATTTTTTAAAAACTTATTCAGTGAATAAATGCTATCATACATGGATTCCGGTTTAATTAGATTTCTTTCACATTTGTTAATACTCATTTATTATCTTACATTTTACCCACCCTGAACACCATCACCAAACATTTGTACCGTTACTTACTGTTCTCTTCTTCACCGCCCTCCTCTGATCCATCATCAATGTCTTCCTCCTTCTCCAAACACATGGCGCATGACTTTCTGCAGTTGTTGAACATCCATTTGGCATTCACCTTGCACTCACCGTCCTTGGCCCAGTCATCACACTTCTGCTCTTCTTTGTATGAATTCTGGCAATTCACTTTTGGTTAGGAAAAAGAGAGTGTAGGATGTAAGTATTGTAAGAGAACAAATGAATCAGAATTGGATAATGGATACTGTCAACAAGGTTAAGGCTAAAACTGAACTCAGTGAATAAACCTGATCTCCATTAAAATATTTAAATTAACTGCATATTTATCACAAATTCTCAGATTTGAGCCACAAGCATTTTAATTCTGTATAAAAAATAGATCAGCCCAGTTGAAAGCATTTAAAAATCAAATTGAACGTCAATAATATAGGGTTTTTTAAAATTCAATAAATTTTAAGCCATATTTTTTATTGCCAATTTTCATCGTCCAATTCCTTTTAAATATAGTTTCCTTAAGTATATTTTTAAAAACAATATTTCTAGTTACAGTATATAATAATTTAAAGCCATTATCATCAACCATTTACTTTATAAATATTTTTTTTTACTTCCACTTACAGTTGCATTTTTGTGTATTATCTCCCTTAACTAGATTTATTTTAAAGGAAATATTTGTAGTTATAAAATAAAATTATGCCTTGACCATCACCCATTTTCTTTTTTTTTTTTTATATAATTTTTTTTAACTTCCATTAACATTAATTTAAACACTACAAGACTTACATTTTTATTTATTATCTCCCTTAACTAAATTTATGTTTAAAAGCAGTCCTACTCCCAAGACCCACCTAAGAATTGACAGAAAAATTTTAATCAGACTCTCTGAACTTTCCTTATGACATTTGTTTCCATCCCACAAGCAACTACTAACTTGTGGAAAAGAGCTCAAAAATTCGGCTGTAACTGCATCAAAGTCTCATAAACTTTCCATGAGCAATCGTCTTAATTTAAATTTATTTCATCACAAAATCATTTTTAAAATAAAGATTTAGTTAGCTAAATATAAAAAAACTTATTGTAAGCCAAACGCATACATTAATCCAAAACTTATAAACATATTTTACGAGCTTTCCTACCAACACCAAAGGTTCTAACAACTAATAATTATCCATGACTCCCATTCCTACCAAAAACCAAAGGTTCTAAAAACTCTACTTCATGACTCCCATTCCAAAAAACATTCACACACAAAACTGCCCTTTCAACTTCTCTTCTCAACATTGGATTGTTTGAAATTTGTCCATAAAGTTAACAGAGTTTTCATCTTTTGCTACTCAAAGACAGGAAATACTCCCACCCCCAAGGCTTTTCCTCTTCACACAAAACAATATTGTCCATATCTAATATCTATAGCATCACACACAAACATATTGTCCATATCTATACAATCACACAAAACCATATTGTCCATATCTATACAATCACACAAAACCATATTGTCCATATCTTTCCGGCATCCTTCCGTCTCGCGAGACGATGGTGCATCACTGTTGGGTTGGGTTGCATTTCCTCGAGTGACTGTGCAGTCCTATCCTTGAGTGACAGTCTTTGCCACAGTTTTTACACACGAGTTCTGTGCTTCCAAATGTTTTGGCCTTTCTCCTAGCTCTTCTGTCTGCAGCCTCCTCCATTCTTCGCTCCTCGGCTACTATGACGCCCTCTTTGACAACTGTGCGCCACGTAGATCGGTCTTCTGCCTTACACTCCCAGTCACTTGTATGTATTTTGGCTGCTTTCATGTCCCTTTGACAGACATCTTTAAATCGCAAGCGTGGGCGACCTGTTTTCCTCTTTCCTGAAGCAAGTTCACCATATAGGAGGTCCTTCGGGATGCGGCCGGGGCTCATTCTTTTGACATGTCCTAGCAACCTCAGGCGTCTTTCACTAAGAATTGAGAACATGCTTTGGGTATTGGCACGCGTTAGTACCTCACTATTAGGCACTTTTTCTTGCCATTTAATACCAAGGATGCGGCGCAAGCATCTCAAATGGAAGCTGTTAAGCTTACGCTCTTGTGATGTATAAGTGGTCCATGTCTCGCTCCCATATAGTAGTGTACTGATGACACAGGCTCGATAGACGCACAGTTTGGTTTTCTCCGTTAGCTTGGTGTTTTGCCAGACCCGCTTATTTAGTTTAGCCATTGTTGCGGCTGCCTTGCCAATTCTGCTGTTTATTTCTTCTTCAATGGACAGTGTATTGGAGACCTTGGATCCCAAGTAGGTGAAGCTGTCCACAACCTCCAAGTTTTCATTATCGATATTTATGGTAGGAGGAGGTCGAGTGTCTTGGGCCATGATGTTTGTCTTTTTCAAGCTGATTTGCAGACCAAATTCTTTGCAGGCATTGGAGAAGCTTGACACGAGTTGTTGCAAACCAGATTCTGTATGTGCTGTTAGTGCCGCATCATCCGCAAATAGTAGCTCTCGAATTAGGACATCCGTCGTTTTGGTCTTGGCTCGGAGGCGGGCAGTGTTGAAAAGTCCTCCATCAGCTCTGGTATGTAACCAGATTCCCTCACTGCTATCCTTGAATGCGTATCGAAGAAGTACAGAGAAGAATATTGCGAAGAGTGTTGGTGCGAGTACACAACCTTGTTTAACTCCGCTGCTGACAGGGAAGGCCTCTGACTTAGCTCCATCGAACTGTACTGTGCCAAGCATATTTTCATGGAACTGTCTGATGATGGCAAGTAGGTGAGGGGGACATCCAATTTTTGCCAGTATTTGGAATAGCCCGTTGCGACTGACTAAGTCGAAGGCTTTTGTAAGGTCCACAAATGCAATGTATAGTGGCATCTGCTGCTCTCTGCATTTTTCCTGGAGCTGTCGTATGGAGAACACCATGTCTATGGTAGACCGACCGGACCGGAAACCACACTGAGATTCTGGATAGACGCGGGATGCTAGGCTTTGTAAACGTTTTAGTATAACGCGGGCAAAGGTCTTTCCTACAATACTAAGGAGTGAAATGCCGCGATAATTATTGCAATCACTCCTATCACCTTTGTTTTTATATAGTGTCACTATATTTGCATCCTTTAGGTCTTGGGGGATGTAGCCCTGTTCCCAGCAGAGGGACAGAATCTCGTGCAATGGTTGGAGTAAAGCTGTCTTGCCACTCTTTAGAACCTCTGGTGGTATTCCATCATTCCCAGGCGCTTTTCCACAAGCTAGACTGTCAATTGCTTTGCTCAGCTCTTCCTGTGTGGGCACGACATCAAGTTCTTCCATGAGTGGCATATCTGGGATGTCATCTAGAGCGGTGCTGGAGACTGTGGTAACTGTTGAATACAATTCCAGATAATGCTCAACCCACCGTTTTAGCTGTGCTGCCTGGTCTTGAATAATTTCTCCATTTTTGGACTTTAGGGGAGCAGCTTTTGACGTCAAGGGGCCCGTTGCCTTTTTGATGTTTTCGTACATGACTTTTGCATTGCCCATGTCTGCAGCTGATTGTATACTGGAACAGAGCTTAAGCCAGTAGGTATTGACACATTTACGTGCAACCTTTTGGGCAAGTGACTTAGCTGTTTTTAAAGCATGCAAATTGTCAGGTGTAGGCTTTTCCTTGTAAGCCATAAGAGCTTTCCTTTTTGCTTCAGTGACGGGTTTCATCTCGTCCCAATGTTCATCAAACCAGTCCGTGTTTTTGTGAGATTTTTTGCCAAAGGCTTGTATTGCGGATGTATAGATTGTGTCTCTCAGTTGCGTCCATTTGGAGTCAATGGTGACGCATGGGGACATCTTTGAGAGACTTTCCTTCACCTTGTCTTTGAACAGCTGCGCTATCGCAGGGTCTTTCATGCAGGAGGTATTGATGCGTGGACTTCCCTTTTTCTTTGTGTGGTACGAGTTTTTCCTCATTATTCGTACTTTGCTGGCGACAAGGGAATGATCCGTGTCACAGTCGGCACTGTGATAGCTGCGAGTGAGTAGGACGCTAGCTAGTTGTGCACGCCTGGTGATAATGAGGTCCAGCTGGTGCCATTGGTGGGATCGAGGGTGTCTCCAAGATACTTGATGTATATCCTTGCACTTGAAGAAAGTGTTGGTCACACACAAGCCTCGTGAGCAGCACAATTCCAGAAGCCTTTGTCCATTTTCATTTAACTTTCCTCTTCCAAATAGTCCAAGGCAGGTGGGCCAGGCTTCGTGGTCGCTCCCCACTCTAGCATTGAAATCTCCTAGGAGATAGATTGCCTCGTCTTTGTGGATGCCGGCTATTGCCTGGTCTAACGCTCCATAGAACTGGTCCTTCTCTTCCGGAGTTGAATAGAGTGTTGGGGCATACACACTAAGAATGTTTGCTGGGCCCGCAGTTGTTCTGAGTCTTAGAGTGAGGATCCTCTCCGTGCCTGATGACGGTGGTTCAATGGATGGTAGAAGAGTGTTTTTAACAGCGAAACCCACACCATGCTGTCTAGGTTCGTCTTTCGGTCTGCCTTGCCAGAAGAAGGTGTAATTGGCCTCTTTGAGTGAACCGTTGTCTGGGAGCCTGGTCTCCTGAAGGCATGCTATGTCAATCTTTAGCCTTTTAAGTTCTCTATCGATTATTCCTGTCTTCCGTGTGTCGTTTATGGACTGCAGATCATCAGTGATGCCGGGACACATAGTCCTCACGTTCCAGCTAGCGATTCGAAGAGCTGGGGTCTTCTTTTTCTTTTTTGTATTTCTTGGTGCAGGGCTTAGTGGCCCACTTGTTGAGTGGTACTCTAATCTCCACGCACCCAGTGGAGAAGGCAGGCCATGACGGGATAGCACCTATTTGACTGGGGGCTGCCCAGTTTGAGGCGGGCGGTAGCTGTCCAGTGAGACATTGGTAGTCTCTCCCACCGTCGGAAGCAGCCCCTGGCGCCTAGCTCTACGTCAATTGAGCTTTGGCTTATAACCGGTAACTGCTGCTTCCCGTGTTTTATCGACACCTTGCGGCGACGCTGGAGTGTCCTCTCCAGAGGTGATGCAAGCCTGGGCGGATATTATGGAGAATTAGCTGCTGCCCATACAGCATATCCCCCCTCTCCACGTCAATGGTGTAACCAAGGGAACGACTTGCGTCGATGCAGCTTGGCTGCCATTGGCGTCGCAGGAGCTGCCGGTATGTACATAAGTCTTATGTATAGACCGCCTGTAGGTGCTCCAATTCCTGATTTTCTTTCAGGGTTTACTCCCTTAGCCTTTCCCGCAAGGCAGGTATAGCCGCAAGGCAGCGGAGGATTTGTATTCGGAGTTTCCTTCTCCTAGATGAACTACCAGCCAAGGTTTTAACGAGCATCATCTACCCGTAGGGGTGCCAGAACCGGGGTTTGAACCCGTGACCGATTTTTATATTTATTTTTTTAGAATTGTTTTTTTGTACCGCAGCGCACTAACACTTTGACCACCGCGCCCCAGCTGTACATTATGACCCTGAATAAAGCTGTATAATCTAACTCTGATCCCCAGACAGAAAGAAAGGGATATTTCGAAAAAAATACATTTTTAAAGCTATCCTCAATGTGTTAGAAGCATGCAGATAAAAGAAGACAATTAGGCTATCACAAGTCATGCTTCCGTAAAAACAAAGGCTCTTTTGCAAATCAGCTTGGCTGAAGCTCCACCTCCATTAAGTGGAAACTAAGTTGTCGGTAAAGACTGGTCATATGAAGGAGAATTTTGAGCAAGGTCAAGGTCTATGAAACACTTAAATTCATAGGCTTGACCTTCGGCCATACCCAAGAACTCTAATTTAGTAATTCATCTAATTTATTGTGAAATTAAAAGAATATATCATGGCATTACAATCATGCAGTGAAAACAGTATGGCTTTTACTTATGATAATTTTTAACACATGATTAAAAATAAAGTATTAAACAAAAAATAATTTGAAATGTTTTCTTTTTCATCTCTCATATGATACTGAAAAGCCCTTCTCTAACACTTATTTAGATGCGTATCTGTTGTATACACAAAATTATTTACATATCTATACAATCACACAAAACCATATTGTCCATATCTATACAATCACACAAAACCATATTGTCCATATCTATAGCATCATCCGGCATCCTTCCGTCTCGCGAGACGATGGTGCATCACCGTTGGGTTGGGTTGCATTTCCTCGCGTGACTGTGCAGTCCTAATCTATAGCCTCACACCAAACCATATTGTCCCTATCTATAAAATCACACCAAACCATATTGTCCCTATTTATAAAATCACACAAAACCATATTGTCCATAACTATAAAATCACACAAAACCATATTGTCCATATCTATAAAATCACACCAAACCATATGGTCCCTATCTATAAAATCACACAAAACCATATTGTCCATATCTATAAAATCACACAAAACCATATTGTCCATATCTATAAAATCACACCAAACCATATTGTCCATAACTATAAAATCACACCAAACCATATTAATATAGTCCCTATCTATAAAATCACACAAAACCATATTGTCCCTATCTATAAAATCACACAAAACCATATTGTCCATATCTATAAAATCACACCAAACCATATTGTCCCTATCTATAAAATCACACAAAACCATATTGTCCATATCTATAAAATCACACCAAACCATATAGTCCATATCTATAACAACAAAGATGATCTGTCTGGGAAACTCACCTTCAGGTCTGCTGGTTGCGTCCCCACACAATCCACATGTGGATCTGCAGTTGGTCTTCATCCAGCCAACATTGGTGGAACAATCTCCTCTCTGCTTCCACACAGCGCACTTGGCAGTTGGGAATTCATCTTTGCACACACCTGTTAGTGGCCATTGAATAATTTGTCATTATCATTAAACAAAGTGCATCAGGAAGGAATTGGTTGGAAAATTACAAAATTACACTATATAAAATAAATTCATTTGCCACAGTTGCATGCATAAATTCATTATAATAAATTATATAGTGTGGTTTTGATTAATTTTGCTTAAGTAACATAACTTATCATATAATTATTTTATAATAAAAATATAATTTACACAAACATATGTTGAAAAAAAAAGGCAAACTAAAATTGTGCCCAAAATTTAATTGTCAATATTTCAATTGATTTTACAAATTAGTAAGTCAACTTTTGTAGGAAATGCAAAGTAAAAGTGGCAAGTGAACTACTAATTAATTTATGACAAAATCAAAATTGCCGATCGCTCTTTAAAACATTTACAAAAACTTAAAGTAGTCACAGAAAGTGTTTTTAACATTTAATAGTGACTTTAACTTTAACACTTAACATTCCTAAGTAACTTAGGCCAAGTTTGACTCATGACTTGGTGTAGTTTATTGGAAATAATAATTTCAAATAATAAAACAAATAAAATAATAATGTTGATAATGTATAATTAGTTTAGAACAAGGCATTCATTGAGTTGACATGCGTGATAGTATAGTCTCTTTTGTATTAATAATAAATGTTTTGTTAATTGTAATTAGTCAATATTACTAAACCTACTTCATCAATAACATGTCATGATTGGGCATGACTAAAAATTTTAATTCTTCCAGTATTGGCTATTAGAGTCTAGACAACCTTATATTTATATGGTCGCACTTATTGGGATTGGGAGGGGGGGGGGGGCTGTAAAATGAGAAATCCATTATCCACAGTGTGTATATTGACTAGAGAATTATTTTTTTTCTATTTAAATTTTTTCCATTTAACTAATGACTAACTTTTTTTTTTTTAATTTTTTTTTTAAAGTTGGTTTTAAGATGCTTAGTCTATGACTATGAACTTTAGTCTACGACTATAATATAATATGATACTATGAACTGTTTTACTGTTAGCTTAGTAGCATTTCTATTATAAGAAAGTGTAGCTCTAGTGTTATACTTATACAATCAAATATTCTAACACAACCTCTTTGTGCCTTCACCTTTATTTTAATAATACCTGCTCATTTATTTATCTTAGAATGGTTTTTATGATTTGTCTGATTACTTTTAGTTATAGTGTTTGGTCTTGGTTATGGTTCTTGATGTTTCACATTTTTAAAAAAATTATCTATTTTTATTTATTTATTTTTGCATCCTTTTTTCGGGTTTTCATCTTCCTTAAAATTTTATTTACATTTTGTAAAGACTTTTAAATAATAATAGTGCCCTCACCCAATTTTAAAAACTTAAATTTATAATTAAAGAAACTCCTTTAATAAATAATAAATACATTAACAGTGACAGTGGCGTAGTTAGGAATTTGTATGGGTTTTGGGGCCCCCATGGGCTTAACCACTTAGGGAACCCCATATACATAGCGGTAGTGTAATATTCAATGTTAAAAAAACAACTATTTCAGACACTAATTGTGCCCCCCCCCCTTTTTTTCAAGCGGGGTCCCAGGGGACTTTTGATTGTGGTCCCCCCCCCGCCGCCCCCCTCCCATAGTCCATAGTCATGAGTCATACATAGCTACGCCACTGACAAACACAGCACCTTTCATCCACCCCAACTCCTAGCGCGATATAAAAAGTTTCATGCTTCAAATCTAAACATCAGATGATAACGGCATTTAAGATCTAATGTCACAAGACATCTAATTTTATTCTAATTTATCTAACATTACATGCGATACCCAAACTTAAACGTAACACGATTATCCGATCATCCATAACACAACAAAATGCTTCCAATCTAAACATCAGATGATAACGCCATTTAATTTAAGATCTAATGTCACAAGACATCTAACATGCGATACCTAGACCTAAACTTAAACGTAACACAGTTATCTGCGCATTCCATAACAAAACAAAATGCACGGTCTACTAACATGATATAAACAAGGGGCAGCACAGGGTTGCTATGACAAGCCGAAATAATTTAAAAGAGACGCGAAATTGCGAATGAACTATAACTATAGAATAGAATCTACTCCTTATATTTATCAAGGGTCCACGTTCATTAATCTATAAATGATGGCTCCCATTGATGTGTAAACGTGGCTTTTTGTAATATATTAACATTCATAAAAGTTCAAATGAAGTTTGCATGTAAATAATATTACCTGCTTACGAACATATATTATTAATTAAATTTTTAATTGAATTATTTCCAAGCCAATGTTTTTATTTGCACACTTAAACGTAGTCTATTTGTCATTTGTGAAACCTTTACAATTGAACTTCATCTTAACCTGAAAGTAATATTTATTTTTTTATTCTTATTTATTTATTTATCTATTTTTACAAAATTCGTTTTAATCCCTCTAATTTAATTTGAATATTAAAAGTTTCATTGAGGTTTTAAAATAAACTAGCAGACAAACAAAAGTATCATAATTTCAAGTCAAGTTAACCAGGATTAGTTACTATAAACAAGCCAACTAAAAACCAAACAAATTAATTCAAACTCACTACAAATAATGCAAAACAAGTGACACTGAATCCAGGCCAATAACCATTTCACCTAAACTCGACCACTTCTTTGGCATGACTTTTGTAATCCTGGCAAACCACTGCCACGGCCAAAGCATGAAGTTCATATCTGGCAATCAATCACAAGGCAGATGTCAGCATTACCATGGTAACCAATCATTTTTACCCCAGTTTTATCAGTTTTGTTTTCAAATCAAAGCTCGGCTTACGAGCGTGCTCTCCCTTTCAAGTCGTCTGTTTCTGATAGCATGAGATTACGTCAACATAAACAACAACACAGACTTTTAAACAAACCTTTACTTCCTGCGCGCAACCTACGAAGGGGAGACTTAAAGCGTGTTAAAATTTATTTTATTTCGAAATTCGTTCACATTGGTCTTTGCATAATCTTTAACTTAAAGCCAGTTTCCCAGTCTTAATAATTTAGTGAGTCTAAGTCTAGCTTTTTGGTGTAGCCATTCTTCTTTAAAATATTCCATCCCTCCTTTAATCCATTCCATGACCCGTCTCCCCCAAACCCCCCCCCCCCCATATTACATCATCCAACCTCCCAGTGCGGTACCTAAGACGCACCAGTACTGACCTTGCTGTTGAGTAGGCTCAGCACCACACACACCGCAGGCCTTCTTACAGTGTTCCTTCATGTACAGCGGGTTCCTCTCGCACTCGCCCTGGTTTGCCCAGATGTAGCACGCCCAGCTGTTGTAGTTGTTGACGCATTTCACTGGTTTGGTTGGAGAGGATGGGGGGGGGGAGTACACGAAATATAATCATTTCATGGGTAGCAAATTTCAAAAATACAACTAAAAATAATGAAACATTGTCTTTATTGTTAATTTATATTGTTAACATGCACCTAGAATTTAGATGTTGTGACAAATTATGTAGACTACACACTATTTTGGATGCGTGTGCACAAAAATTCAATATGATATTGGTGGCCTTCGAGGGGAGCGGGAAGCAGTGGCGTCGCTTGGGGGTGCGGAGAGGCGGGCCGCCACGGGCTTGACACCATCAGGGGGTGACACCAGACCATAAAATTCTATATATTCCCGCTATTTCGCACTGGAAAACACGGAGGAGTTCTATGGATTAAATCATGAGGGGGTGACACCATAAGATACCGCCCCGGTAGACACCATGAGCTACCGCCCCGGGTGACACCAACCCTAGTGACGCCTCTGGCGGGAAGGCATCCGTTCCATGTCCGTTCCCTTGAGAAAAAAAGGGGAGAGGGTGTGCGATATGGGATATGTTAAATATGATTATTAGGTGTTATGCTATAGCCTTCTGTCACATCTTCGGCATACACTAATAGGGGGATATGTTAAATGACATTATTATTTTAAGGACTTGTGTATTATGTTAGATACTTCTGAGAGACTTGTGTATTATGTTAGATACTTCTGAGAGACTTGTGTATTATGTATGATACTTCTGAGAGACTTGTGTATTATGTTATAGACTTCTTAGAGACGTGTATATTCTGTAAACTTCTGTTTAACCTCTCACAAAGATAAAACAAAGAAATTCGTGATTAAATTAAATAGAAGACCTTAAGATTACACTTGTCCGAACTGGTCACTGACACTGACACAGCTTAGGCCACTTTGAATAAGTGCACACTTTACGAAAACTTTGTTCTGTCATTGACATAACTTCTAGCAAGTGTCAATAGTTAATACCGACCCACCCACTCATCTTAGTAATCGTTAGCCAATGAACTACCACCTTTAGCCTATGACCTACCATCTTTAGCCAATGACGTACCATCTTTAGCCAATGACCTACCATCTTTAGCCAATGACCTACCATCTTTAGCCAATGACCTACCATCTTTAGCCCATGACCTACCATCTTTAGCCAATGACCTACCATCTTTAGCCCATGACCTACCATCTTTAGCCAATGACCTACTACCTTTAGCCAATCACCTACCATCTTTAGCCAATGACTCACCACTTGTACTATCACAGTCCCTACTACCATCATCACAGATACAGTTACAGTTCTGGTCCACGTGTCCTTTGGGCCCACACTTGTTTTTGTCAGGGCAATGGCCTGCAGACAACAATCACATGGATATAGATACGTTGTAAGACATACATAGATATGTTTTATTATCTCGTCATTAATTAAGATCATATGGGTATAGATATGTAGTATGATATCGACATACATAGATATGTTGTATTATCTCGTATTTATTATCATGAATCAGATGGTTATAGATATGTTGTAAACTATCTCGCCTCTCTCTCTCTCTCTCTCTCTCTCTCTCTATCTATCTATCTATCTCTGTCTCTCTCTCTCTCTCTCTCTAACTCACTCACCCACTCTCACAGTATAGATTTTTTACAGTTAAAAATTGTTCAACCACAGACTGATGCCATGCGAGGTTGCTGAACCACTTTAACACTAAAAGCCGAAGAAAATTCTCAATATAAAATGGCAGGAAAAAGTTGCAGACACCAAAATATTAACCAGGTCAGGACTACCCAGCATCCAAACTAGCCTCATGCAGTGCCAACTACGCTGGGTGGGACACGTAGTGCGCATGCCCGACCATGGCCTCCCCAAGAGGCTCCTCTATGCTGAGCTTACTGATGGGCATAGAGCACGCGGAGGTCCACGAAAGCGCTACAATGATACGCTCAAAACCGTTTTAAAGGTCTTTGACTTTGGGAATGACTCTTGGGTTGCAGCAGCCAGTGACCGAGCCCCCCCCCTGGCACTTTATGATACGGAGCGGCGCAGCTGTCTGAGAGCAGAGCAGTCTTTACAACCATTTTTTGGTCACTGGGAAAAAAAAGAGTGCACCCCCGTAGCAGGAATAAAACATAAATATACATTATAATATAATTATAATAAATAAAAATATTCCCACGGGGCCCCTGTGCACGTGGGCCCCCGGGCTAGTGCCCAAACGTGCCTGTGCGTTAAGACGGGAATGTCTGTGAGGCATATGGTCAACAGGCTTCCAAGTCCAGACTCAAGCCAGGAAGGATCGTGTTCAAAACCCTCCTGATGGCATCCCAGCCATCTTTGTCCGACACGCGGAGACTCAAGCGCAAGAATAGGGTTAATAAGCCACCAGAGGATAAACGTGGATGCCTAAGCACTGGGCCAATATGATGGCATTGGTTATCGTGGACTAAGACGGATGAACAACAACAAAAATAAACAGATGAAAGATCTCTTGTAAGTTCAACCAATGACTTATGTATATAGACCGACGAGATCTCTATAATAAAAAAAAGGGCCGACGTTTATCATAGGGTCAAGGACGATTACCAACCTGAACAATTGTACATGAGGTTAGTCACGTGTACATCTGTGTACGAAAGTTCTTTCAGGTAGACTTTGCCAATACTGTCCTCCTTGGAGCGGTCAAATGCCCGGATGGTCTGACTGTTGCCATCGGCGGCGAAGGCCTGTCGAGACAGCATGGGAATTTCAATCAAGTACACAATCATCAATCCACAATCATCTACACCAAACCATGTTCCCCAATCAAGCAAGCAATCTCCAACTATCACCTCCCCCCCCCTATAAACTTTACCTCAAGATTGCCGTCACACAATCATCTTTGCCACAATCAAACATCGCAATCATCACCTCAAAAACCATTTCTTGTAAGTTATCTTTCAAACTAACACTACATATCCGTTTTATACATCTTTGTCTTTGTCCTCAATAGTATTCCATATGGAAACGTACTTAACTAAACGTTTCGAACTATTTCGCCGTCTTCCCAAAAAAGCCCACAATCATAAAAGATAAAACCCCGCAATCATCATCTTCAATATACAACACGCACAATCAACCATAATATTAAACACCAACATATCCGCAATCAGCATCTACTACAATCACCACACACAATCAATCGCCACATTAACCGCAATTATCGCCACAACCACCATCCTTGTCATCACTAGCTCTTTCATCTCCTCCAAAATAACACGCCATCTTCCGCCTTCACCCCCTCCTCCCCCCCCCCCCCCCCCCGAATAAACAAACATGGCCACCATGATTTTTTCTTTCGACACCCGCACCACACTGCCATCAATCTCGCTACCATAATTACATTTTAATACAGCTTTTGAAAACAGCATCCTGTCATGACACAGTTGGCATTGATAACATCAATACTTCCTTTCGAAATATAACCAGCGGTTCTAAAAACACGTGTCCCCCACCAGCACCCTTAACGGGCTCTTTGGACAACGAAAAATTTTTGCACGGGGTCCTTTTAATTAGAACCCCCGGCTAATCCTTACCGTAATCCCGTAATGCATCACCGACGAGTACTCGTACGGGACGCTCATCTGGTCGACCTCCCGTGTGGTGTACTTGTTGAACCAGATCCTCATGTGGGGCGCCACGTTGTGGTACATGATCTCGATGTAGTTGTCTCTGTCGGGCAGCTGGTGCTCGTGGACCAGGCCGAGGGCGTGGCCGATTTCATGGAGGTACAGGCCTTTCTGGGAACAGGGAAGACTTCAGTGAATAAAATCGACTGCTTGTTTGAGAATGTGATGCCACAACTCGGTTGTGTGTCAATCTCCCCTGTAAGCTTCGCGACTGTGCGACCGCGCAGATATCTGGCCGACGCCGTGCAATGTAGAATTACCGTCATGGTTGAACCATGACGAGAATTATATATATAGATGGTCAGTGGGGTTAGACAGCTTGCTTGGTGTCCGGCATGGTTGAACCATGACGAGTATTATATATATAGATGGTCAGTGGGGTTAGACAGCTTGCTTGGTGTCCGGCATGGTTGAACCATGACGAGAATTATATATATATTATAGATTCAACTTTGTTTTTGAATGACTCCGTTATTGACTCTGTTACTGACTGTATCCTGTATCCTCCTAATCAAATAAAACAAAGCCTGTATTTAGAAGTCTATGCATTACACAAACACACACACTCACTCACACGCACACTTAAGGCCAAATCCATTTCAACTACTTGTGTAATGTAACACAGATGTACGACTTAAACTGTCTTAAGTCTCATCGGCCGGTAGGTCTCACTTCTCCTGGTGTTGGCGGAGACAAGTTGTCACACGAACAAAGCACAGGAAGCCCTGACTTGTGTAATCTTAAATGTTTGTTTGTTCATTGTGTCCCTTGATCAAAATAACCTTGTAGTGAAGATGAGGTTTTTGTCACTGCGTGGTGGCACGTGACATGGGGCTCTGTAAGTGGTATCAAGAGCGGGGGGGGGGTCGGATGGGCCACTCGGGAAGCTGGCTGGGGACATGTATTGTCACTCTTGACACCTCAAAGTTACTCGTTAGAATAGGTCGGGGCACTAGGTAGAATAAGTCGGGGCACTGGTTAGAATAGGTCGGGGCACTGGTTAAAATAGGTCAGGACACTAGTTAGAATAGGTCGGGGCACTGGTTAGAAAAGGTCGGGGCGCTGGTTAGAATAGGGCAGGGCACTGGTTAGAATAGGTCGGGGCACTGGTTAGAATAGGGCAGGGCACTGGTTAGAATAGGTCGGGGCACTGGTTAGAATAGGTCGGGGCACTGGTTAGAATAGGGCAGGGCACTAGTTATAATAGATTAGGGCACTGGTTAGAATAGGTCAGGGCACTGGTTAGAATAGGTCAGGGCACCAGTTAGAATAGGTCAGGGCACCAGTTAGAATAGGTCAGGGCACTAGTTATAATAGGTCAGGGCACTCGTTAGAATAGGTCGGTGCACTGATAGAGGTATCCACGGGATTAAAGTATTATGGTCAATGGTTTTATTTAAAGAATTATGGTTATTTGTTGTATTGTTAATTTTATTGAAAGATCTTTCAAGAACATTCTCATCTTTTTTTTCTTCCTAATCGAAATATTTTGAGAAACATTGAATTGCAGAGTTACTTTTATTGGCGATAGTTTTAATTAGGCCAATAATTTCCATTCCATACAATAGACGGGTGGTGAGTAAGGGGTGATATGATAGACTAGTGGTGAGTAAGGGGTGATATGATAGACGGGTGGTGAGTAAGGGGTGATTTGATAGACGGGTGGAGAGCAAGGGGTGATATGATAGACTGGTGGTGAGTAAGGGGGTGATATGATAGACTGGTGGTAGGGGTGATATAGACTGGTGGTTAGTAAGGGGGTGATATGATAGACGGGTGGTGAGTAAGGGGTGATATGATAGACTGGTGGTGAGTAAGGGGTGATATGGGTTCAAGTTAAGGATATACTTACAAATCTACATCCTGGGGCCTGGAGATTCAACGATTGAACTCCTCCCACCATCCCAAGTTGGGAGTTGCAGCTGTGGATAGAGATGAATATGGATATGAGTTGTGGATGGAACGATTGGTGTAGTTTTTGGGGCTGAGGGTGTGGCTGCCTCCCCCCTCATCCCCGGGTGGCAATAACAATTTTTTATCTGCCTCAAAGGGTGGTATAAAAAGGCTTGATCCGCCCCTGGTTCAACAAACTCTGGAGACATCATTCTACCGTTCATTTAACCTTGGAAAAAGATTTATGAATTGTTCTTTTTTTCAGATGATGAATGGGATGATGGTAGGATTTTTAGTTAATCTATAGTTAATTCATAGTTAATTTTAATTAACTTATAGTTAATGTGTAGTTAGTTTTTGTTAATTTATATGATTGAAGCTGATTTATGTGGAATGGAAGACAATCATTTTTGGGGCGTGTCAAAAATCTCAATGTCTAAACTAATAAACGATCACCGAAAATCAATTTTTAAAGGCCGGTAATCTAATGAACAAATTCCCAGAGTCAACTTTTTAAGATGGGTAATACAGATGCAAACACCGATATCCGTTAATGTAATTCCTTGACAATACCGTTTTTTTTTTTTTTTTTGCATACCAGTTACCTTAGTTCCATGTGAATGATTGTTCAGCTCGGCTGGTTATATTATCAATTAAACCCGATCATTCCAGTGTTACTTAGATTTTCAACAAGAACGTTTTATAAGTGTTACTTATGACATCATAAATTGCAATTCATGGCTTTAATCGAAATTAAAGATTAATTAATCGTTAATGTTTTTCGAAAACTAACGATAAAATTTAAATTAATCGTTAACAAATCTACTTTCTTGTCATTTGAATATGTATTTAGTGTGAGAATGCGTGAAGCCATGTAAAAAGTCATTTAATAAATTGTTAGCAATCAAATATTAAAGTGGAAGTTTTATTTAAAGTTCCGCGTTTTTTTTTATTTATTTGATCTCACATTTCTTACACCCCCTCTCCCCTCGTCACGCTTGGTCACAAATACGTGCCCCCTACCCCCCCAGGTGCATGACGTCATTTATGGACGGCCCTTATTAGCCATGCACAGTAACAGAGCATCTCACAGTGTAGTAATCATTCAATAACCTCCTCATAATTGTATAATCTTATTTTTCTTGTAGCCATGGAACATACTGAAACACCACTTTGGGGACCAGCAGACCAGACTGAAAAAAACAACACCACTTTGGGGTCCAGAAAACCAGACTGAAAAAAACACCACTTTGGGGTCCAGAACACCAGACTGAAAAAAACGCCACTTTGGGGTCCAGAACACCAGACTGAGAAGCTCTGCACTGAACTGACAACATTACTCACCCAACGCCGTTTTGAAAGCGGACGCTGTTTCTATCCTCGCTGACAGCGGGTCTAAATTTGACACAAGTGTACCTCTCCCACTCAGTCATCGCTCTCTTCATCATATACTGCTCCTTGTCGTCTGTGGTGGGACAAAAAATAAATAAATAATCGTTATAAAAACACGATAAAACTTAACTGTGTTTTTGTTTATATAAAGATATATTCAATCTACTCAGTGCTACAGTACGATTTTTTATTTGTACAGTGCTATCTGTTTAACCCAATCTCTTCACCACGACTCAGACAGACAAAAATGTGTTTTATTAGCACACGTTTTGTTTAACTTTTTGGTATTTGTCTTTCGTCATCTGATATCGTGTCCGTACGGACACGTGACAAGATCTGGAGGTCTCTCACAGACGATATTGCAAGGCACAGTCCAGGGAATAAGGAAAAGAGGCAGACCAAGGAAGTGTTGGGAGAACAATATCAAAGAGTGGACCAGCCTGTCATTTAGCGATTCCCAGAAGGCAGCTCAGAACCGTGACACATGACATGAGATAGCAGCTCAAAATGGTGCCACAACGACCCAGCGTCGGGTTAAGGGACAGTTCAAGTTCATCTGATATCCATGTTTTAATGGTGGCGACATTCACACACATAAATAGAGGTTAAACAAGACTTTCAAAAAAAACAACATTTTTATAAGTGGACTAAAAAGAAGAAAATAATTTAAAACTTATAAGTTCATGTGCTTTGATTTAATATGCCTAAAAAACGTTGTGCGGACGCTTATGAGGTTTTATATATAATATTATACAGTTCATTCATTCTCTCACTTATAAATCTCTCTTTTGCCGTCTAAATTAAAAATCTTTAATTTTTATTCCAAACACCTGAATCTAAAAATGCATTAATTTAATTACGGTTTAATAGATCGATCTGAAATTTTGATACAATACACTGTCATCTGTGGTTTAAAAAAATTGAGATCTCTAGGACCATAAAAAATTATTTAATTTTACGTTGGAAAATTTGAAATTTTTCGGACAGGAACGAAAAAGCAAGTTAATAAAGACGTGGTAACAAAAAAAAAAGACAAATGTTGGTGAATGATAGTAAAGCAGTATATTAATACCAGTAAAGCAGTATATTAACCAGTAAAGCAGTATATTATACCAGCTCATTTTGTCTAATTTTGTTTACATAAAGACCACAGTTGCATTGGATGCTAGAGTGACATTGTTATCGTTCAAATGTAAAACAAACTCTCACTTTTTGTCTGTCATTTTTTAAACTATTTTTTTAAAATCACATAATGTTATTTCATTAACAAAAATGGTGGGCCATTTAAAAATAGAAAATAGAAGGAAATGATTCCGAGGGGCTGGAAATATCAGAAATTTCCCAAAGAGCAAGTAAAGCTCACAAAAAAAAAAATTATATAATTTTAAAAATCTCCAAATGATTTACCAAAATGGCCTTTGGCAAAAAGGTAGGGAATCTCAGCGTTGGTCCACCTCAGCGTCGTGCTCCTTGTCGCCTTCCGCTTGGTCCTGGAGCTGTAATCTTCCGCAAAGTCAAAAAAGTAGTTCTCATCCATGGCCACGCCAACAGGTGCTGGCATCATGCCCATCTTGTACATTTCACTGGGGACATAACGTTCATGGAGATTAGATGAACGAATCATGTCTACAAGTGTATCCCAGGCGTTGAGGTTTAATATCCGGAAGGTTTTTAAAAAACATATTTTTTTGAAAAAAGTAAATAATTAAATTAATCTCAAAGTGTAAATTGGTTTCTTCCCTTTCTCAGTAAACGTTCGCTTCACTTAACATCAGCTGTGGTTAGTACAAATAATTCTTTCAAATTTTAATGTAAGAAATTTTATATTTTCAAAGTTATTTCAATAGTTTGTCTTAGTTCCAGGTCAAAAATAAAAAAGCTAAAATAATAAACGTGTCTCACTCGTTCTATTTTCAATGAATTTCATAATGTCCATGACCTGAAGTCGCCGTTGTAGCTAAAATTACGTTTTAATTAAACAACCCGTAAAAAGAAAGTTTTTTTAGTATAAATCCCATATATATGAGACAGAATTAAAAGTATTGATTATATTCAAAATAATATACACCGCGCGACAAACATTTACAGACTGAACGTGCCTGTACTCCCCTTGCTGTAAAACAGGGGTGGGGGATTGGTCACCGACTGAACTCCAGCAAACACGTGGAGGTGATCTCAATAGCAGACGGGAACATACACTTTCATAAAGATGAACTAAAATTGCATTGATTTTATTAATTTAACTTCGATCGGTCTTAAATTTTGATACAATACATTGTTAGGTGACCATAGACTATTTATAAAATTTCAGCTCGATAGCATCACAGGAAGTTGCTCATTTTTTACTTTTGTTTATATCGCCTGACGTACCACGACTAGACGGTGAAGTTAAAATAGGGGATTTAAAAATTTGCATTTCAATCCCTTATGACTAGGATGTCTAAAGTCCGGCCCCCATGAAAGGGGTGTCCAAAGTCTGACCCCTTGGATAGGGGTCGGCTAAGTGCGGCCTCTAAGAAAGACATCGGGTCTTTTGCTGATTCGATGTTTATAGGAAAAGAAGGTTTTCCCTCTTTGACAAGCTCCCTGCAGAAGTCTAAATCCACAAGGGTGAATTAGCGCTTGACCACTCACTGACCACTACTCACTCAGCTTTTGGAGGCTGGTACATGCTGAGGAACTGCTCCTCTGACAAGTACATGTCCAGCTCGGCCAGGATCTTCCCATCGTCGGCCATGATCATGTTACTGGCCACTAAACGTGAGAGAATACAAACATTACATACATATGTGTGGGGAATACCAACATTACATACATATGTATGGGGAATACAAACATTACATACATATGTATGGGGAATACAAACATTACATACAAATGTATGGGGAATACAAACATTACATACATATGTGTGGGGAATACAAACATTACATACATATGTATGGAGAATACAAACATTACATACAAATGTATGGGGAATACAAACATTACATACAAATGTATGGAGAATAAAAACATTACATAGATATGTATGGAGAATACAAACATTACATACATATGTGTGGGGAATACCAACATTACATACATATGTGTGGGGAATACCAACATTACATATATATGTGTGGGGAATACAAACATTACATACAAATGTATGGGGAATACAAACATTACATACATATGTAGAGT
>MUZC01000647.1:172764-200804 GCA_002072015.1 Radix auricularia | reverse complement strand
GGTCTAAACTAACAAGTTAAAGAACCTATAGACACAAGAGACGGTTTAAACTAACAAGTTAAAGAACTATAAGGACAGAAGAGAAAATCTAACAAGTTTAAGTACCTATAAAGACATCTACTCACTTCTTACTGGTCCCATTCTTCTGAGAAGGTGAATTTTGTACAACTGGAGACTTTTGGTCTTGTTTACTTTGACTGCCTCGGGGAGCTATAAATTACAAAAAAAGAAATTAGACATCTTATTATCATAGAGGAATAAATGGACATTAGGAGCATGTACTTGCTAGACAGTGGTCATTAATATTAAATTATAAATGAAAAGACATTCCCTCCTATGCCTATGAAGATTTCCAGTTTCAAACCTGCAAACCTGTCTAGAAAAAATATGAAGGGATGTCTATGTTTGGAGCACTATCACCCTCACTCTTGCCTCCCTAACCTCCCAGGCTATGTCTATGTTTGGAGCACTATCACCCTCACTCTTGCCTCCCTAACCTTCCTCCCAGGCTATGTCTATGTTTGGAGCACTATCACCCTCACTCTTGCCTCCCTAACCTCCCTCCCAGGCTATGTCTATGTTTGGAGCACTATCAACCTCACTCTTGCCTCCCTAACCTCCCAGGCTATGTCTATGTTTGGAGCACTATCACCCTTAACTTTATTAAACAACAGAGAAGCTGGCATCAATTTAATTAAGAAAATTCTAACCACAAGAGACAAGTTATAAGATAAGGAATTAATTTTTAGCCTCATAAAAGGATGATCTGGAGAAAGTTTTTCAGTCCCATAACAGAAGTGTGGAGAAAACAAAGGCATTGGCATGAAACATCCACCACATACTGTATTACCCAGTTTTTCTTATTAATTTTTTTTTCTTTTTTAAATTATGTTTTAAGATAGAATTCTAAGGGACTTGTTGAATTGTATGTCATGCCAACAAAATCGGAAGTCTTCGTAGGGCTTATTTTTCTACATAACTGTTCCATTTGGGATTTCTAAACTCTGATAACAAAGAGTGAAGAATGGCTTAAAACAAGCTCAAATAGAAACTTTTTAAAATACTATTTATACTTTAACTCTGAATAATCTTCCCTTTCAGTCATAATTATCACAAAATTAATTACAAAACAAATGACATGAAATCAGAAATGATCTGCACCCACTCATTCTGCTCTTTCCTCGGTGATAAAAAATTGTTTTTAGTATCCCATAGGTTTTGATAGTTTTGCTATCACAGGAACTTGTTAAACAATCCCGATCACAAGAATTTAGCCAAGTATGATAATGGTGACTAGTGAGCATCTAAAATATTGCATATCTCCATCATAATGACTCACCAAAGAAACTATGAACTGCTGGCTTTCTTTGTTCCTTTTTGATTGGCTCATTATCCCCTGAAAGGGAAGCAATTTTTAAGTTATAACAATTGAATTTAACAATAACAAACATCTGAGAACTTAGCAAGTAACAGCACAAATAAAACATCTACATTGTCAAAGTCTAGAATAATTAGGGAGGACGGTGCATTTAATTGACTAAGAAAATCTGTAAAGTGTTAATTCCATTTCACAACATACCAACAGGCTTATTCTCTTCATTTGCTGACAATTCCTCACAAGTTTCACTTTTATCTTTTTTGACCAAATCATCATTTTTTTTATTACTTTTTGGGGATGATTTCCTTCTATTTTTCCCATCAGTTTTTTCTTGTGTCACAATGGATATCTCCTAAATAAACAATTGAGATTATTTTTTAAATGCTTTAAACAATCATTAAAGTGATGATCATCCTTAAAATCAAGTTAAAATAGAGAGTTTTTTTTTTTTAATTGAACTTATAAACTCTTGTTAAGCGGATAAATGTTAATTTAATTGGTCCAGGCATAATGACACTAATTAGAAGCTGAAAGTTTTTTAATTTTAAGGGTGATAAAATTAATAAATTAATTTAAGGATAAGTTTCATGTTGTACATTTCACGAAAAAATATTTGATTGAAGTGCAGCTTTGGAGGGGGGGCGGGGGTTCAGTTTAAACTAACTTGAAGGATATTGACAAGTATTTACAAAATTATTGATATTTTTGCTTAATGGAAAATAAGGACATTTGGAGATATTAATAATTATTTGGGTCTATGGATTCATTTTCCATTATTTTGTACGATTTGAACATAGCGAAGTTGTTTAGTAAATGCTGATGTTTAATAAGTGCTAGGCGTCTACCGATTTATCGGCTGTTTAAGTGATGCCAATGCCAAGTACACCGTATTTGCTCTAATAGCAAAAGATGTGCGCAGAATCACAGATGTCTAATACATTTCATTTCGTATGGAATAACAAAATGTACCGTGTGCAGACTTGTCATTGGTAACCAACTAACCATTCATCATTCAATCTCATTTGGACGCTTTTACTATTGCTTTGTTCTCATCGTTTCATTCATAAAACGTGGCCCTGTGCAAAAGCCATTTAACTATTGGTTAGAATTAATCATGAGTCAAAGTTGAAGGTTCAAAAGGAATTACTAATTTTTCTTTACATTTTTATGTAGTTCATTTTGTCATGATCTGGATCTTGTAAACACATCAGAAACTTCGTTTAAAGATAAATTTTACTGTTTAAACAAAGTTAAATGAGTTATTAATTAAAAAATCACCAATTCTATATTTAAGATTGGTTTTTTGTTATTAATAAAAAAAAATTGGATGTGTTTTTTAATCCTGATTACGGTATTATTTTTTTTACCTTTTAAGAAAAAAATACGATCCATATTCCTCCATTGCTTACAAGGAAACGAAAGAAACATGAAGAAAAGTGACATAGAAGAATGAACACAAAATACAGAAGGCTGTATTCAACACAATTCAAATGAAGTTGTATGATTTGTTTCTTAATTTACGTTTGTCTTCATTAAACAAGCAGCCTAACATAAAATATAAATATTTACCAGTGATAAATTTAAGAATGACGTCATAAAAAATATGGCCGTTGTTTTTGTCCTAACAAATACTCATATCAGCATTCACATCCCAAAAACATATCTGTAATATCCGCGAAAAATTGCATATTGGTAGACCCCTCATATAAATAATGCCAGTGATAAATTTAAAGATGATGTCATTAATTATGACCGCTACTTTTTGTCCCAACAAATACTCATATCGGCAAAAAAATATCTGTATATCGGCAATATCTGCAAATATGCACATTTGTAGACCCCTAATAAGTGCTGACACTATAGAATGTTAGCATTTGACCATATGTGATTTAGTTTATTAAGGGGAGGTTACACATTCTTTTTAATGATCCAATAAAACCAAGAGTTATTCAAAAAACATTTTATGCATAATAATTAAAACCTTAAAATATGCCAATTATCATTTAATGAACTGTGTCAAAGCGTGGTAATGCGTGCCTTGTCTCTAATCCTAAAGCGCAGAAAAGCGCGCCTCGATGGTGCTCTCTTTAGTAATGAAATCATAGAATGTAGAAACTCTTCATATAGTGAGAGAAGTTTCAGTTTACCGTCGGAAATGTTGGTGGTTGCTTTCACTAGTGTCCACCAAGTCTTGTGGTAGCTTTTATGTTCTTTTTTTTTTTTACGATATAATTTTGCTATACTTTTTTGTAAAAATAATGGTACTAAACTACAGGTAAAAATAGTATTAAACTCAAGACAGTCTTTTGGATACGTAAAATAACCATTCTTATCCTAAAAGATGAACTCAGTATGAAAATATTTTAAATATATTTTCAGCAATTTTTAAAAATTTCTTAACCAGTTGATCACAATAAATGTGAAATCCTTACAGGACTGATGTGGAGGTTTACTAAAAACTTTATGGGGCTTCAAACATTAAAATAGAGATATACCGGATTCAAATATTTGAAATTTGGCCGAAACAGGATTTGGTCAGATTTAGCAAGTAAATCCCGACCGGAGACGGATTTGTTAAAAAGGCTGTATTCTGTATTTGCCGGAGCCATCATACATATCTTATGGCTCTACTGGCCATCTGAATTTATGAAGTGAAATTCATCCAGAGCCAAATTAATAAATTAATAAAAATGGTCAGATTCTGGAATCCGGTACACCCCTAATGAAGAAAAAATTAATTAATTAAATCACTTGGCCTAGTCATTTGCAAGCCCATTTAATTATCATCTCTCAGAAAATAAAATAATTCTGTTAACTTACCTCAGTATCCATATCTTCCTCCATCCTCTCTGATTCTGTTGTGTCTTCAATGAGTGAATCCTTTAACTTTTTGTTTTTATTTTTCTTTACATTATCTCTTTTAGAGCTCTCTTTAGTTTCTTTTTTTCCTTTTGGTTTCATTTCTTTTCCATTTGGTTTCATTTCTTTTCCTTTTGGTTTCATTTCTTTTCCTTTTGGTTTCATTTCTTTTCCTTTTGGTTTCATTTCTTCACTTTCTCCTCTGGGTTTCTTGGCTTGTGTCACTGGTTCAGGGGAGGAGAGGACATCTGACTTGCGCTTCAAACCATTGGTAGCCATACTTTTTCTGGCTTTAATTTTAATTTAAAAAATATATAAAAATATCAGGATCTAAAATATTGAATCTGACATAATTGATTGGTAGCATCATACCTCAACAAAACAAATGTCCATCAATCCAATAAAACATAACACTTATGAACCATTTAAATTTCAACATTTTAAACTTTTACCTAATACCTGATAACTAAAAGAAGTATTGTTAATCATACAAATGACCTAAAAAATATTATTAAGTGTCCTGTGAAACACAAGAAGGTGTTGGTAGGTGTAGCTAGGGACCTTGGAGAAAGTTTGTTTAAAGACTAACTTTGCTACGACTCGACTTTTGATAAATACGATACAATTTGATAAAGGTCAGTAGTTTTTCAAATTGTTTTGATCTTGACCGAGTTGTTTCAGTGTTTTAGGACGACCGACTTACCTGGAGAGGGAAAAGTACCATATGATAAACTCTTATTGACTCTGTGTGTTATTGTTGGGAGTAAATGATATAACGACTCACATAACAGTGGCGTGGGGTCTCGAGAACAAGGCGTTGGTTTCGATTTCAGAATAGCAATTTTTACCCCATGATTTAAGACTGACAAAAACACATCAAAGCTTGAATTAACTCTCAAAGGACGTAACATTGACTTTTCGATCAAGGCTGGTCGACACTTTAATTTTTGTTTTTTTCACCTTTTCACATTTAAATGTTATTTTTTAAATTTGTCCCTAAATAATTTAGGGTATTTGAAAGACGTAGCAAAGATACCAGGCGATTAATCGGCCCACAAATTCGAGTTCGGTCTTTTAGTGACAGTTTTCCTGCTAGTCAAAGGCATTTGATTACCACATTAATAGTAGTAATAGTACGCCGAGTGTTGACATCAAACGCGAGTGTTGACATCAAACGCGCAATGTGTTAGCTCTCGTACAGTCACAGTGGCTCGGCAACTAGCCAGCTGGATCTTGGTATCGCTTTTACTCACCGCGACAAAGCGAGAGGGATAGGCGTGTTACCGCTTGTGTCGTTTTTTTCACTACTTTATCGCTAGGGTTTTTTTGGTTTTTTTGTTGTTTTCTTTTGGGTTACACGGTCCTACGGTCCTGAATAAAGATGACCGGTCCTGGTCTGAGGACCGGTTAACCATTAACAAGCTTATTAAATTTTATATTTCTGAGATGTTCAAAAAGGAATATTGAGGTAAATAAAGAATACAGGGAAATGATATATAATATATGTTCCAATGGTTCTAGAAGGAAGTGAATGAAACTATATCTTTCTAGACCCAACATTTTAACTGAGGAAAGAACAGTACTGGTAAGAAAGATTTGATTAGACAAATATGTTCGGCTAACCACTCGTAACTGTGTATACACTCGTAACCGACTAACATTTTACAAAGTAAGAATGAAAAAAATTACTATTACTATTATTAACTTATTTAAAGAATATGAACAAAAAAAGAACTGTTCACTAAAGTGTGGTTTTAAATTAAATTATATTAAATGTGTTTTTGTTATGTGCAGAGAAATTGTCTCATTTTATGGTATAATGAATAGTTTTCCACATTTTTATCAAATGAAAAATGATTTTTAGGATAATAATGGTAATAAGAATAATATTTTAATATATTCTGACAATAAAGGTTTAGTTATAGAATTATTCCATGGTAAAAATTATAATTTTTGTAATAAAGGAAAAAATGGCTCTGTTTTATGAACGTAAGGATACTTTTTTAAAAAGAGTGTAATTTTTTTTAATATGAGCAAAATGCTTTGAATTTTTGATATGTCATACAGAAATGGAAACTGTTGATGGCTATAATAAAGATTTTATGCTTGCTACAAACACTTTTTTTTTTCCTTCATACAGTTTGTGACATGTAATTTTCTGTACAAATTTTAAATGAAAAAAAATTCATTAAAAAATTGCATTTAAAGCTACATTACCACAATATACTTAAATTTACTATCAATAGATAGATTATTCAATTGTGAACACAAATATGCATAATATTACATTATTCGTGGTTTTATTCATTAAAAAAAAATTAATTCCTGTAACTACCTAAATCAGGTGGAAAAAAGGGGGAAAACCCAAGAATATTTGAGAGTTAACAGCAAAAAGAAAGAGATAAAGCAAGAGGTAGTAACTCAAGGCTATAAATCTCAGCACGAATTCCAGCTACTTGTGTGTAAAAAATTACAAAAAAATATCAGAGGGCTGAGTTAACCAGTGTTTTCTATTCTATTTTTTTTTTAAATAAGATCTGTATAGAAGGAGTGTCTGTCAATGATAAGATATAAATCAACACTGATCTTATCTTATCAGTTACAGACGTTCCTTCTATACAGAAGATTATTGCGTCCTAGTTTATTTATTGTTTTTGTCTAGTCCTGCACTCTATTAGTTTTAAATGATGATAAAGTGTTGACTTTCCTGGTTTCTTCAGGCAACCCATTCCACGCCCGAATTCCGGACAGGAAGAAAGAAAACTTGCATACGGAATAAGAAAGGTGTTTTTATCATTATGTCGATCTGAGGGTTGTATTAAGTTTTCTCTGTGTTGAATATCTAAATTAGAATTAATTGCTTTAAGTATAATTACTAATTTACTCTTGTTTCTTTTATCTTCAAGTGTTTCAAGGTTTAATGATTTAACTAATGGTGTTACTCTTGTCAGTTTTGAATATTCTCCAGTAATGAGTCTTGCAGCTCTTCTTTGAATTTGTTTTAGTTTATCAATGTTTTCTTTGGTGGATGGGTCCCATACAGAAGATACATATTCTAGTAAAGGTCTCACCAGGGTGAGGTAGCATTTTAGTTTTATATCTTTATTACATTTGTAAAAGTTTCTTTTTTTAAAACCTAAGGTTTTTTTTTTATTTTTTAATAACTTCATTCACATGGGGATTCCATGATAGTTTCTCATTTATTATGACTCCTAAGTATTTTGCATCTTTAGTTTGGGTTAGTTCTTTTCGGTGAATGAAATATTTTGAATATTATCAGAGTTTGTTAGATCAGCTCCTTACATGTTGATTACATTTACTCCATATTATACAATTACCTGTTTTTCTTTTGTAAAACCCTCCAGGTGTTTTCTCAGGTGTGACAGTCAAGTCTTGCTGATCCTGAACAGGGGTACGGGGAGAGTTGACCTCTGCTGCCTCAACAGGAGTTATGCACTCCCCTCCACTGGATCCATTTTGTGGGTAAATAGGCTTCTGCCAGGGGAGATAGTCCAAGTTTCAAAATGATAACAAGGGACACAGATCTTTTTGTTAAAAACTAAAAAACAATGCATACTTAAAGTTTGACTATTTAATGAAATATATATACATACATTTTTTTAATACATTTTTCAAAGAAAGGGAATTCAACAAACAAACCATAGCACTAATCAATTAAATTATCAAACATTTCACTACAACAAAAATGGTCACCTTTTTTTCTGGTGTTTTTAATTCTTTTTCTGAAAGATCATTTAAATCAGCACTGTTTTTATCTGACAGGTCCTCACTCTGTCCTTCATCATCACTCTCAATTATGCAGGTTTTTTTCTTATTCACACGCTTTTTTATCTTCACAGGAGAATCTAATTCTTCATCTGGAATGGACGATTTTTTTTGTTCAGGAGACACTTTTTCTTCAGCTACAAGAGGCGTTTTTTTCTTTGTCACTGAAGGAGTTTCTTTTTTGCTGAATAATAAAAACAAAAAAATAAATAAATTTTAATTTAAACTTAATTGAAATAAAATGATAAAATAATGCAAATAAAAATTATTAAGTGTGTAGACTGTATAAGAAGTCTGTGTATCTTGTCTTATCTGTAATAGACACTCCTTCTATACAGAAGATTATTGCGTCTTAGACTTATCCTTGGTTTGTGTCTAGTCCTGCATTCTTATAGTTTTAAATGTTGATAAAGTGTTGGTTTTCCTGGTTACTTCAAGCAACTCGTTTCATGCCCGAAATCTGGACGGGAAGAGTGAGAATTTGTATTTGTTTGTTCTTGCATACGGAAAAGGAAAGGTGTTTTTATCCTTATATTCATTTGAGGGTTGTATTAAGTAATCTTTGTGTTGTATTTGTAAATTAGAATTAATCGCTTTATGAATTAATACTAAATTACTCTTGGTTCTTCAATCCTCTAGTGCAGTGCTTCTCAAATTTTTTAATATGGCAGACTGGCAGGAATTTCCACTGTACCATTGACCGGTGAACTATTTTCCATGTACTGACATGGTAGCTAAATGTCATTTAATTTATTTTTATTTTATATGCTTATACTTATAGACAAAAAATTAACATTCCGTTTTGTTAGAATTAATGGTTGAAAATGGAAGATACAATTACCGTCCATAGTCATTGTATAGCCCTTCGTTCATAAGCCAACCCGTCTCTTTTGGAAAAGTTACAGAGTAACCTTTTTTTTTTTACTTTTTTTTTGGGGGGTATAAAAAAAGTGGCAAAAGCGCATACATTAAAAATTTGTTGTTGAAAAAAAATGTTTAAAACAATTTATTACTAGAACATTCACAAAAATAAATAAAATGAGTACATAAGGTACGTCCAGATTTTTAATATTATTTTATAGCTTCTGGTAGAGCAGTCGAATATTGTAGAATGTAGAAAAGGACTGATATTCAATATACATGCAGAAATCACCTATTATCCGCTTGTAAGCTGATCCCAGCCTCCCCTCCCATCTTTCCCCATCGATTTTGTCCAAAGATTGTCGTCTTTAGAATAAGTATATATGGTATGTTTTTCTTTCTTGATAACTTCTGCGGACTGGCAGCGGATGGTCCGCAGACCGGCACTAGTCCGCGGACCAATCTTTGAGAATCACTGCTCTAGTGTTTTAAGGTTTAATGATTTAAATAATGGTGTTAATCTTGTAAGTTTTTAATATTCTCCAGTAATGTATCTGGAAGCTCTTTTTTTATTTTTTTTCTAGTTTATCAAAGTTAGTGTATGTGTAAAATTTAGCCTGTAGACTGTACAAAAAGTCAGTGTATGTGTAAAATTTAGTCTATGTACTGTATAGTCAGTGTATGTGTAAAATTTAGTCTGTAGACTGAATAAAATGTCAGTGTTTGTGTAAAATTTAGTCTGTAGACTGTATAAAAAAGTCAGTGTATGTGTAAAATTTAGTCTGTGTACTGTATAAAAGCCAGTGTATTTGACGTATGCAAGAACAAACACATACAAGTTTTCTTTTTTCCCCTTCGGAATTCGGGCGTGGAATGGGTTGCCTAAAGAAACCAGGAAAGCCAACACTTTATCATCATTTAAAACTCTGAAAGCATGCAGGACTAAACACAAATCATAGATAAACGTAGGACGCAATAATCGCCTGTAACATATAAAGATATGATACGATTTTATGGATTCCACATAAAAATATGTCAAGAGTCATAATTTAATGACCATAAAAAAAGTCAGAACCTATCTTTCCCTTGGTTTGGTTTTCCATTAGCCTTTCTTGAGAAGTTTGATTTCTTGTCCGTTAACTTTTTCTCATCCTTTTGTAACAGAGGTGATTCAACTTTAGTCTCTTTTACTTCATCTGTCTTTAATGCGACTGGCTTGGTGACTGGTTCTTTCTTAAAGAATGACCTATTGAAGAAAAAAAGTATGTTATTACTTTTTTTTTAAATATAACAGTAAAAAATTGAGTTTGGGTGAATACTACTATTTTAATATTTGAAACAATTATTAATTTGTTATTAAATTTTTAAAACATTTTTTTTTAATTTTTAAAATAAATATTATGAATGATCAAATTCATCAACAAACTTCTGAAACTGAAATATCAATGAAGGAAAGTTCAGAAGTGTTAAAGATACTGTGTTAAAAGTTCAAAAACTAAATTATACGTTTGGTTAAAACTTTAATCCGAATAAATCACACAGTGCCAATATATGCATATTATAATGATTCCTATGTCTGTTTTAATTGACATTTATTTCTTTTGATTTTATATGTAAAAATTATTAATTGTTTCTCAAATGGCAAAATGTATATGTCCTCATCTTTGTAGAAAGAAGATGGTGAGTAAGATATAACAAAAAAATGTTTAACATCAAATAAAAGGATTACAACAGTAACACTATTATCATTATTAATGCTAAGGTAAGTATCAGTTTGGACTTAGCATTAGCAAAAACTTCTAATTATGCTCTTATAATTCAGGGATCTCCGTAGCGCTAATAAAAATTTTATGAAAAAATATTTCCGTAAATTAACGACATGCGCAGATCGATGCGCGAACGAGTATTGAAGTGCCTAATTATATTGAAATAAATTATAAGTTTATGTGATGTAAAGAAAGACTGTGATCAAATTGATCAGTAGAAAATAAATTGTTGAATATTCTTTAGATACTTAAGGCAATTTTAACATTTTCTTTCAGAATCAGAATTAAATCTGTAATTAGTTTTTTTTTAAATATTTTTCTTTATTTGCTTGCTACATAAGAACTTTTGTCAACAAGGGAGGATCAGTTAAGCCAGGTGTCAGGAAAATTTTAACACTACATATTTTGAAAAGTAATTCTGTGACAGCCATACATTATGTTTAAAACTAAAAATTCAATTCAATGTGTGCATTTTGTGTATTTTGTACCGGTGACCAGTGGTGTAGCTAGATACTAGATATTTCAAAATATTTGACATTTGTCTTAGTCTTGGTAGGGATTTGAATTCTTTTTAATACGGAGTGTCCACTGCTATGACAAAGTAACGGCAGACAACCCGCGCAGATGTGGCTGGTGCTACGACATGTCGTAACGCCAGCAACATCCGCCCGGTTTGTCTGCCGTTACGACATGTCGTAAACAATTTTCTGTATTTCAATTATGCTATTAATAATACTTAAATACTAAACTATAGTTCTCATAGTGAAATATCATGATCACTAGATAAGCTTATTAATGACTTTTAAAGGTTTAAAAAAAATCTAGATTGAGCCATTAAATGAAAAACATTTATAAATTTAAAAAATTATAGTTTCTCAGCAGCTTTGCTAGATCAAGTGATAGTTCGGTTGCCTCGAAAATGATATGACACTATTGATAGCGGGATCGAATCCCGCTGCCGTCATGTTGTTTTTTTTTAATTTCATTTTTTTTTTTTTTTAAAATCATAATGAGTATGCTGATAATTTTTGTTATTATTCTGAAAAGCAGATATGTTGAATAAATCTGTTAAAATAAAAATATTTAGATTTTTTACTAGTCGTAACACTAGCCAATCCACATATGCTTGGCTAGCGTTACGACAAACATTCCGTTCAAGTGGGGGGCTGAGAAAACGGACACAAACAGCAACACGATGTAATGGGAAAAAAAGTGAGTAAACGAGGAGTCCTGTGCGGTTGTTATTACCTCCCCCCCCCCCAATAGTAATAGTATTAGTAATAGAGTGAAAATGAGGTAGAAGGATGAATGGAATTATGGAATGGTTTCCTGTGACAAGTCTGCACGCTGCACATTTTATTATTCCACACGAAACGAATTATTTTAGCCTACATTCTTGCGATTGTGCGCGAATCGTAGCTTGAGGATTTTCATTTACGGCTTTAGGCTTTACGGTATACTAAATTTTAATGCATCGGCATCACTTACACAAGTAAATTAAAGTATAGCAAAATCGGCTGATATATTTATAATCGGTAGACCAATATTAAATCTATTTAAATAAATTATTTAAATAAATTTAGATTTTAGAATTAATAAACACACAAATAATGTCGTATTATAATATATATGCGTATACAATATAAAGAAGAGTTTGTTAAGATTTAGGCCTAATTATTTCCAGGTGTCTACTGCAAAGGCCAAAGAGTGACTAAAACTAGTAGTAGCAGAAGTTGCGTATGTCGTAGCACTAGTTTCCTGACTAGCGCTACGACATGTCGTAATGCTAGCAACATCCGACCGGGTCGTCTGCTGCTACGACAAAATTGGGTTAAATTGTAGTAGTGCTAGCCACATCCTTTTTAATTTTTAATAACAGTAACAGTGTTATGCTGTTAATCTTAACTACCTTATTTTATTAAAATTATATAACTTCAACTATCATTATGTGGAAGAGACTTACATTATTGATTTCTGCATTTTTGTGTTTTATGAATTTTATGCGTAACAATAATACAAAGATCTTCTAAAAATATTTTGTTGCAGAAATTAATACATGACTTCCCGCCAGATTTCCCTTCCCTTACCGGAAGTTTACAATGTAAACACCCTTCCCGAATGTATTTAAATCTGTTCTCAACTTTATTTTAAATTCTTATACATAATTACATATATTGGATTGCGCTAATTATGGCTGTCTCTTAGCTAGAATTAGTTCCATCACAAAAATGCATGCAGTTAGCAGTTGGTTAGCAGTTAGCAAACCCAGGGAGACCTCCGCTCCCACGACCCATCAAAACGGCCCCAAACAAAATACATTTTTTTTTCTTTTCTTTTTTCATTTTTAGCTTTTTTTCAATTTTTACCCTTAAAAAAGTGGTTAAAATAGGAAAATAATTTCTTGAGATGTCACTACCGTTTTTTCTTGTTAACAAAACCTGGCACTGAGTCGGTGAATGATCGTCGTAACGTACGTCACGCTCCAAGGGTGTTAGAAAGTATAACAGTTTGTGACGATGTGGGGGGTCCGGCCATGTGTCTTGTCACACTTTTATTTATTTTTTTATATTTTTTTAACCATTTTTACTATTTTTTAAAAGTAAAATTAAAGCTTTTAAAGTTATTTTGTAAAATTTTGTAAAACATTTGAATTAGTTTTATGTCAAAATAACATGAAATGGGTAGGCATATCACCTGAATGTGTTGTTCATAAATGTGAATGGGATGCAGCACGACTGGTTTGACAATCTTATCTTCCTATCTTAGATATACAGACGCTCCTTCTATGCAGAAGATAATTGCGTCCACAGACCATGAGAGATGATCTGTTGGCAAGTGATGCAGCGGTCACAGGCCACGGCTATAGGGGTTCCACGCATTACCCCAGCCGCCTAACTATTGTCTAGTTAGGTACCCATTCGGAGCTGGGTTACTCGGGGACTCCTCAGGCCCCGGGAACAAATCCTCGCCTTCGCGTGGATTTGAACTCGTGACCATCGGTACGACAGTCGAGCGCGCTACCTCTCGACCACCGCAATTTGACACCAGCCAGTATTTCACTCAAAATGTGAAATATAAGGACATAAAGATTCTCAAAAATTTACTTACTTGTTTGTGGCACAAATTCTAAAATTTAATGACCTTATGTCGAGCTCAACAGGAGTTTTCGAAGCACAATTATATGGTCTTTATTTGATCGAATTTGCAAAATATGTCACTTAGCCTAACAAAAAATCTAGAAGAAACATGAAGTCTCATGCTGGACAACACAGAGCTCGAGCTGAGGAGAATGTGCACACACAAACTGTTCAAGAATCAACTACGATAAAACGCATCCGTCCTTTTAGAATTGCTTCTAGAAAGGAAAGAGAACCCGTGGCAGTTTTTGCCAGAAGAGAAAATGAACATATAGAGGTTGTTGAGTGGCTACATAAGGACGAGTTGATCTGTCTGCAATTAACCTTCTAGGGAACGATGATGATGAAAGATTGATGCCAGTCGTAACTATAATCTCAGAGGGAGTGGTAAGGCTTTTGTCCTTCCCTCTGTATATCCGTTGCATCAGCAACCAGTTATTTTTTATTTTTTACAAACAAAATTGCTGAAATTAGGGCTGAGCTTGACAGAACGATGTTACCCCCCACATAATGTATCTCCCTCATTTGCTGTGAGGTCAAGTTTTGAAATGTTCCAGCCTGTCAAGGAAAATAAGGTCAAAGCTGTTATTCTAAAATCTAAACCAACGTCATGTTCTCTTGATCCAATCCTAACTCCATTATTTGTTGAGTCATTAGATCTTTTACTCACAACAACAACACATATAGTAAATGAGAGTCTAACATCTGGTACTTTTCCAATGTTATGTAAATCTGCTGTAATAAAACCTTTGCTGAAAAAGCAAGGGTTAGATAAAAATAATTTAAACAATTATCGACCTGTATCCAATATTTCATTATTTTTTTTCTAAGGTCATTGAAAAACTTGTCTTAAAACAATTTTTTTCTTATCTCTTCTAAGTCTCAATCAGTCCGCCTACAGACTACAGACCTTCTCACAGCACAGAGTCCATCCTGTTAAATGTAACAAATAACCTCATATTCGCACTAGACAGTGGGAAAATCTCTATATTGGTACTCTTAGATCTTATTGCTGCTTTTGACACCGTCGACCATCAAACATTGCTAAAAACCCAGCAAAGTTATTTTGGGATTTCTGGCTCAGTTCTGGCTTGGTTTCAATCATACTTATCTAACAGATCACAAATTATGGTATCAGTAGATGGCTGTATCTCTTTCAGAGCTGACTTGGTTTATGGTGTGCATCAAGGCTCCGTTTTGAGTCCGGTACTTTTCGTGCTGTATACAAGGCCCCTACCTCTACTGCTCGAAAAGCATTCAGTTAAAAGCCAATCATTTGCAGATGATGCTCAACTTAACACTTACACTGATCCCTCTGATATTGACTTCACTGTCCAATTGACGCAGGAGTGCATTGGTGAGCTAAAGTCTTTGATGACTTTCAGTAAGCTCAAACTGAATGATAATAAGATAGAAGCACTACTATTCTGTAACAATAAATCACGCAGCACTTTGACTCTTCCTAATCCTATTCACGGGGCTAGTTCTGATATACTGTTCAAAACCTCGAATAGGAATCTTGACTACATTATTTCTGACGACATTTCTACCAACAACTTTATCAATCACATCTGTCGCTCTGCCTATACTGACATTCGTCAGATCGGTTCAATCCATCATTACTTAACAGATAGTGCAACAAAAACTTAAGTCTGTGCTCTTGTTCTAACTCGTATTGATTACTGCAATTCTCTTCTGTTAGTTGTGCCAAATCAATGCATTGAAAAACTACAGAGAGTTCAAAATTCAGCTGCCAGATTAGTTCTAAATGCAAAAAAACATGACCATGTTACTCCGCTACTTTACTCACTTCATTGGCTACCCATACAAGCCCGAATTGATTACAAACTGGCCGTTCTGTGTCACAACTTCTTTTCTGACTCACGCCCTTCCTATCTTACGGAATTTTTGTCGGTCTACTCACCAAGTCGTCAGCTACGCTCTTCTGCAGATACACGCATTCTCTTTGTTCCTAAGACAAGAACTAAAACATTTGGCGAAAAGTCATTCTCTTTTTGTGCAGCCAAACAATGAACTTCTCTTCCATTACACATCCGTAGTATTTCAACTGCTAAGTCCTTTAAGACTGTACTTAAGACACATTTTTTCAAAATTTATTTTGAAAATTAATGAAACATTTCTTTTAATGATTAACATAGCTGATGCATAACGTATTGTCATTTATGTAGTTAGTATGATATGAATGTTTATTTAATTAATATATGTATTGTTATCTCCATGTAAAGCGCTGAGCCCGGCTCCTAGCTAGGATACAGCGCCATATAAATTATCATTATTATTATACATAAACACTTCACTTTACCATTGAAGGATGATGTCCAGTGAATATTTTTTTTTATTTAAACAAAATTCAAAGGCCCATAAAAAAAGGTTCAATATAAGCACAAGAATTGGTCTCATAATTGTTCAATCTAGTCTTTGTTTAGTCAAATTGTTTTGTTAACTTTTTGTTATTTAATCACTGGGTTGGGTCAAGTTTAAAGACAGATTGCATGATCGGAAGATTGTCTAAAACGTTACCTCACCCATTGCAATTTTTGTTTTCAAATTCGATCTAGATTGAGTTACTCTTTCATTGAATAACAGTCAACTGTGACAACTGTTGACAATTAACTATTCTACTATTAAAGTCATTTAATAATCTGATAATTCTTTTAAGTAGGGGTGTACCGTATTTTGGTTCCAACTATGGCTAATCCGGAATCCGGCGGGATTTTACTTCACTTCATAAATCCGGGTGGTCAGTAGTACCATAATTTATATATATTCATGATGGCTCCGACAAATCCGGAATCCGTCCAATTTAACAAATTTAATCTGACTCCGGCTCCTGTCGGATTTTACTTAAAAAATCCGGCCATTTTGAATTCGGTAGGCTATATCTTGGGATATAGAATTGTCTATAGAACAGCTGAAGGTTTAGCCAACACCATCATTACATTGCATGCATTTCGTAGCGTATTCTGTAATGCTATTCTGTTGTGTTTCTTGTGTATAGGCCTAGCAGAAAAACTGATTTTAAAGTTTAAGCATTAGAAAAGTTCACGTATTTGAACAGATACTTCATTTCTATTATTAACTTTGGTTTTTTCCTTTATTTTACTTGATTTAAAGCTTTCATCTTTATAAAGAAGAATTTGTCACCCTAAGCAAATTGCCGCCCCAAGCATTAGATTGACCAATGCTTAACTTTGATAGTGTACAGCAATTTTCGCTACTACAACAGGAGCAGCTGTCAAATTTGAAGAACCAATTAAGTTAACAGCAGATCAGTTCTACGTCCTCATGCTACTTGGGTCTTTTGGTATTTCTGGGTTTTTTTAAGCATAAGTTACATAAGAATTTATATTAAACTAGACTTGTACTGTACATCAAGAGCACCTGTTACCCCGACTCCGTCATTCCAACCTGTCCAAAGTTGAGTTGAAGGCATTATCTCTGTTGCGAAGCCGGAAAGATATTGTCATCAAACCGGCAGACAAAGGTAGAGCCGTCGTTGTGTGGGATAATGATTTGTATATCAAAGTAGTCCAGAGACAACTGGAGCAGTTCTACCAAAAAAGAACTACGGATCCCATCTTAAAACATAACACCACTGTTTTTGCCCTCCCCCTACATTTGAGAAAAATGTCAAACATTTTTTTTACAATAAAATTGAACTAAATTCCCTGCAAGTTATTTACATTTAATACAATGTCCACATTTCAAACATAAAAAAGAATTATATCTGCAATTATAAATGATTACATTACTGATTGTTGTAAAAAAAAAATTCTGTCACATTTTTATAAAAAATACGCCAGCATTTATATTAATGTGTCCATGTAGCTTCACATAGCAAACGAACATTTTGATTTAATTTTTTTTCTTTCTTTTTTTGTTGCTGATTACTTTCTCGGAAGACACTTTAATTGTTTTAATTGTTCCTATTGTGTTTCGTATAGCATTCACATTATTTAAATCATTCACAAGATTAAGTTTATTTGAACTGCAATGTACTAAATGCTGCTTTCGGGTATTTTTTCTAATTATTGCTTGGATTCCTATTTCTTTAACTTCCATTTTAGAACAACAGCAGTATCCTTGACCAACAAGCTTTGTCATATCTAATCCAAATTCTAATGAATTTGTAATGATGGTGTTGGCTAAACCTTCAGCTGTTCTATAGACAATTCTATATCCCAAGAATTCTTCTGTGACCATCATTTTTCCATTTTGTTCTTTAACAAATCTAACACTAAGTTACATCAACCCAATGCACGAAATGTCATTTGTCTCGTCGGCAAGTATAGAAAATGCAACTGAATTATTTCCTTCACGAACAATGTCTTCACGCTAGAGAGACCAACAAATTTTGATAATTATAGTGATTTGCATGGTTGCCGAGCGCATCCGGGCAGAATAGCGGCTGTTAAAACAGCGACTTCAAAATATCGAACGTCAAAACAACGACCGTCATAATAGCAACTGCATCATAACAGCGACTGTATCAAAATAGCGACTTTTTTCTTTTGCTTGGGATAATGTTTGAAAAACTAACTGTACCTAGCCTACAATGGAGTTTATAATATCAAGAAAAGGATGACATGATAAGCCGTGTAGGATTTTTGTAGAGAAGGGACAATACAAAAATAAATACAATCAACTAAAGGTGTGTTTAAATAAATGTTGGTGTTTTAAAGAGTGTATACACATTCTCGGGACGCATTAAAAAATTGTAAAAAATTAAAAATATAACTGCTATTACTTCAGTCAAATATATTTTGCAGAAAGTTCGATAGAGATTGGCTAACATAGATGCAATCGATTAATTGAGGGGGATTGCAGTGGTAGGGGCAGAGGTGGCGTGTGGCTGCCTTTTTAAGCTAGAGACAGGTCGACTACAGGATATTTTGATCCTCGGAAGTTTTGACCCTCGTTTTTACCCTCGTAAAAATTTTTTTCCCCTACTAATTTAAAAATAAAAATAATATATTTTAATATTATTATCAATTAAAAGTTAAAAACGGCATGAAATAGTTATTTTCAATTTTTATTTTACAACTAAAAAGTATATACACTAAAAATAAGTTTAGAACCACTCTGTTAGGTGAACGGTTAGACAAGAATAGCTTTGCGGCGAAGTCGCTATTATGACGGTCGCTGTTTTGACGGGCGCTGTTTAAATACAGTCGCTATTTTGAAGTCGCCATTTTGACGGTCGCTGTTTTGACAGTCGCTATTTTGAACCCATGCCGTTGCCGAGATATACTTGGCACTACAAGAAACACTAGACAAATGATTACCAAGAACTTCATCTCCAGATTGCACGAAACTTTATCAGGTCATAAAAATTACCAGAATGTTATTCTTTTCCACGAAGTACTAAATCATGCATGCCGCAAAATAGGATTGTAGAAGTGATGGGACCCAGTTTATTGCGATTTTCTTGAATTTGTTTTCTAAAATGTCTAAATGATATTTCCCACTGCCCATCTATAGAAACTGCCTTGGCTTTCAATAATGCAACAAAATTGCGACAGTTGCATCTCCATGATAGCCTTTGTGCCATGTGCTTTGCATGTGGCTAGCTTGATCTTCGTTAAAATCTTTATATTTTTTGCATGGTTTGATGTTAAATGCCAAGTGAATTCCTCGATATAATTTTTGCGGAAACAACACACAATAATTACAAAAGGCCCTTTTTAACATTTGCGAGTATAATCACGAATCAGTTGCAATTTCAACTCACTTGAAAGGTCGTGGGTTTAGACATACCTTCCAATATCCAATTTAGAAAATGAATAAGTGTCAGCGATAATCAAATTAGAAACAGTAGCCTCAGCTGTTTTTTGGCTGTTGACTTGTACTGATGTCCTTAATGTCAATGATAAATCAGATGCTGCAGACGCCCTAAAATCTTCTAATAACGGCATTTCGGAATCCCTCGATGGCACTACTTTTCGTTGTTTGTTTTTTTAAGCCTGTAAATAATTTTCTATCCATATTTGGCAATCCTGCAGTTTATACACGTATATTATTTCACAGCAAAATTTAATTTTCTTATGAGAACTTACGTTTTTGATTTATAAAATGCTTTAATATGTGTTATATTTAGCTATTTTGTGAGTCTTCTTAATTTCTAAGACTTTTTGCGGCACTTTATGTTATACTTAAACTCAAATTTAATTGAAAATTAAACCTGTATAGCATTGTCAGTTAGGGGAAGTCCATAATTGACGTCACGTGATTTTGGCCGATTATTAACCCACCCCCTCCCCCTAGTCACACTACGTTATAAAAACGTTGACCCCACGATATGACGTCAAAAATCTGTGAGACCCCACCTTTAGGCGGTGTTTTCTATTTGAAAATGAGCATGTTTCAAAAAACTTTATTGTTATTTTAGTATGTATTTAGTGTAAGTCTACACTCTGATATCGTAACACGCGGTAATCTGTGAAACGTAATAAAATAGATAGAGAGAAATCGAAAATTAAAGTGGAACTTTGGCTGATAGTAACGTGTTTTTTACGTGACGTCACAATTCTTAAACTCGCCTCCCCCTTATCACAAAGTTGGAGCCCCCCTCCTCATAGGCACGTGACGTCATTTTTGGAAATTAAAAAAAGTGATTTCCCCCCCCCTGGAAAATTTTTTATCTACGCCCATGAGCACAATAGTATGCTTTATGTAGTATTCTATTAGCTCAGAGGCGTCGCTAGGGGTGGTGTCACCCGGGGTGGTAGCTCATGGTGTCACCCCTTCACGACATAAGGGGGCTTCCATAAATGACGTCACGCGACGTTGCCGATTTTACCCCCCCCCCGCATCATATGTTGTCACAAAACTTAGACACCCAACCCTTTTTTAGATATTACGTCACAAAGCTTTGACACCCCGCACTCAAAAACATACCCCGTATCTGCTAAATGAAAATTATCATGCGGCAAATTATTTATTTATTTATAGTTGCGCGTTTTGAGGTGATTTCACATTTTTTAAAGCACACCCCTCCCTCTCGTCACACATCGTCACTGATGCGTGACACTCTCCCCCCCCCCCCTAGGCACGCGACGTCATTTATGCGCGGCTCCTAATCCATAGAACTCATCCCACTCATCAAGTGCCAAATAAAGGGAATATAAATAATTTTACTCTTTTTCTTTTGTCACCCGTTGAGATCAGCACCTCTCACTCCTCTCTAGTGAATTATGTTTAAAAGAGAAAACAAATCCTTATCACACGTTAAAAAAATGTTAAGATAAAATGATAAAGAGAGAGAGAGAGAGAGAGAGAGAGAGACGTGTAAAGAACCAAATTAGCGTAAATATCCAGACTAACTGCTAAGCATCATCCTCGCCCTACAACACAACAAAGCGTATTCTTTCCACCACGCACCCGAGACATAAAAGCAGTTAATGACATACAAAGTATTTCAAATATAGAAAACAATTCCTTACCCCATGAAAAATATTTTTTTTAAAATACGGAATAACGTATAATATTATTCTTTATGTGCCTGCGATTGTCAGCACAAAAGAGCTAAGTGTGGATCAATGTTCTCTCTAAGGTTTGCCGGTTGTTGTGCTAAATAAAAAAAAAACAACTCGTGTGCAAAGTTTAACAGTTTACCATTTTAGTGTGCAACAATTTTGGTATCTCACAAAAATACATGCATCAATTGGATCGATATAAACGACTTTAAGCGAACAAAATATTTTTTTTTTATAAAAAAGGCAGATTATAATGAAATAAACAAGAATTATACGTATATACTTCTGTTCCACAGAAATAGAAATATACATTTATTTATATGTTCATCAAGTAACCAAATGCCAACATACCCATATGCCGCTAATCTATTCTGGGGCACCCTGGTGTCTGTCTATCAACAAGTTCCATATTTATAGACTTTGTCAAGGTTGATTTGATGTCCGTCATTCTGACAAGATTTAATCCTCATAAGCAAGTCTACATGTAACTCTTACAGCATATTTCTAGATTATACTTTTCTAAAATTCATTAGGCTAAATCCACGTTCGCAATCAGCGCTCGATGCAAGAAACGTAGCACAAATATCCAACAGGATGGCAATGTCGCTGAATTATTCTTCAGCCATGACTAACTAATCACCTCATCGAAAGTCTGAATCAACCAACATATTATTTTTTTCTTCGAGGACTAATCTTAAATTACCATACTGATCCATAAAATTATCCACAATTTCTTCAGAGCTTTTAAGAAAACCGGTAATTTGTATTTAGAAACTGGGGTACAAAATTTTGCTTCTTCAAAATTAGAATTTGATGTGTCGACTAACGCTTACAACTCGAATATTCACTAAAGTATCAATTAGCAACCTCTGCAGACCAATGAACATTTCCCCCAAGGTGATGTCCTCTTAGGTTCTTGATCCTTCCTTTTTACAAACTGGTATGCCTTCATAGTCATTAGATTTTTACTTAATTTGGCAAGTTATCCAAATACTTCATAAATAACACTAAGGAACAGTCCGAAACTGTGGGTCTCTGCGTTTCTTTAAACAATATTTATTGATTGGGTCATAATATAAACTTGCCTGCTCTTCGCAGTATTCAGTTAGGTCTTGTATGTAACTTTCAACAATGCTTGTAAAGCAAAGTGGCGTGAAAGCCATCTGACTTCAGTGTCGTCTAAAAAAATTCTGCACTAGGTGTCCAGGGCAAACTGAGTTGTTATTTCAAAACACTCCTTTCAACACTTGTCCCCCCCCCAACACGACTCCCGTTGGTTTGATTAAAATATCACACCGGCTTGTTCGTGACATCAAAGTCTCTTTTTTAAGTTGTTGGCGAGTGATATCAACATTTTTGTACTGCTCCAAGGCTAGTAACCAATGTTAACTATTTTTTGTATCATTTGAAAAGGAGTCTTAGATATTTTTCTGGTATTATCGTTAGACGAAGGAATTGAATGATGTTGCTAAAGTCTGTTTGCAGTGTGTGAGAGATGGGTGCTAAATTCTGGACATTTATACTTGTTTTCTTAATTGAATTTCAACAAAGGCTGCGACTGAGTTTCAAGTAGAAATAAAGTCGCTACTAACTTTTCTGACAAAGGCGCAGAAATTCTAATTTTTTACCAATTGAAATTTTCTGCGCGGTAACTCAAAACTTAAAGGGAACATTGATGAGATGGGAGCTACGAACCAGACTTCCTATATATAAACATGCGTGTCTATAATGCTTGCACGCCTTGAACATTGATGGGATGGGAGCTACGAACCAGACTTCCTATATATAAACATGCGTGTCTATGCTTGCACGCCTTGAACATTGATGGGATGGGAGCTACGAACCAGACTTCCTATATATAAACATGCATATCTATGCTTGCACGCCTTTAACAAATATTTTTTAAAAACAAAATATTAACTCAAAGATATAAAATTCATAATTTTTCTCTAAAAATAACAACAACAAAGAAACCACCCCACACACACACTTTTTTTAAAATAGAAAAATCATATTACGCCGCCACACCTCTGTCGTGGAGGGAAGGAGGTGGGATTCGTCCACGATGTCAATACGTCAAAGCTCAGTTGGCTTGTTATCTTTAAAAACATAACACACCGCTTCTTTTATGTCCAGCGTTTTGGACTATTTCCCTGGTGCGGTTGTTTCTTTTTTTTTTTTCTCATAATTTGTTTTATTTAGTTTGTGTTTTGGGGGTGTTTTATTTTTGCAAGTTAACTGATATTTTTAGTTAATTTTTATTCGCTGTTAACGTAATTTCATTGTATTTCTTTCTAGATGAAGAACATGTGCCTTCTTTTTTTTTCTGACATATAATCAACGCGGTAAAATTTTAGCCTTTGGTGTCACCCCCCTAATGGTGTCACCCGGGGCGGCCTGCCCCCCACCCCCCTAGCGACGCCACTGTATTAGCTACTGTGTGAAATGAGGTGTATTGATGGTGGCTAGGTTACAATCAACAGCTATCATGACCACGAAAATTATGCGGCGTTTTGGACGAGTACCTCTGTAGCTTTCTTCAACAATATTGACACCCTAGTTATGATTAGGGATGCAGGGCCGGCTTTAGGGAACTGCGAGGCCCTAGGCGAAGTGAATTTGGTGGCCCTAAATGTAATAGAAAAATAAAAACGGAAAAAATAAAATTATACAATTTATTAAAAACTACCCGTATCTAAATCAACAAATAACTGAAATGTATAATAACATATTCGTATAGATGTCATAAACCAGGGGTCGGAAAACCATGGCTTACGAGCCAGATGTGGCTCTTTTGATTGCTCAGACAGACAAAAAGACAGAAATTAAAGCAAGTTAATAAAAACCTGGTAAAAAGTGATAAGTAATTTGTTTTAGTTTTATCTGAAAACTGACGCCTTGAAAAAGATATTTTATTTCACGCCATGTTGAACGAGGTACTCAACAGGATCATCAGATAAAGAATAATTAGATTCATTAATCCGTAGCTGTTACAGGTTTTTCAGAAATAATGTGTTCAGGTAGTTAGTTGCAGTCAGACATGTTTGTTGGGGATGCCTATTGACGGTCATCAACAGCATCGTTGCAACTGCTACTGCCACTACTGGCTAATGCGGCTAATGCACTAGTATTACTAGGAATAGAGCCAGAACTAAGTCTAGAGGCTCGACATAGAAAAGACGAAAAATGTGTTTGATTAGGAACAATACAAAGAAGCTCTTTTTCTTTATAGATTTAAAAAAATTTATTCCAATTTATTTTTCCTGGAACCCACTTAGATTGTCATTGAAGTCAGACATTGTGACATCTGTATTTCTATTACGAATATACAAGAGAGTGTCATTAAACAAAATAACTATGTTTAATAATTTTGAATAATGTTTTTATGTTTCAATTTGTTGTTTAGTTGTTTATTTGTTTTAGACAGTGTTGGTTTTCCTCAAATTTACGTAATTCATTTTTTTTCTTGGTTAAAGTAATTATTTTTAAAGCTTATGAAAAAAGATTCCACCACCGGGGCCGGTAGGCTGGCTGGGGCACTTGGCCGGGGCCTAAAAGGTCTAGGCAGAAATCTGGCCCTGCTATGCATGTCAATACTTTTGAAAAAAACTGCGTGAGTACTCGCCCAAAACGCCGCATAATTTTCGCGGTCATGACGGCTAAAGAATGCAACCTAGCCACCATCCGTCGACCTTTACACACAGTAGCAAGCAGCACACTGCCAAAAACATTATATTGTGATCTACAAATGTTTATTCCTGCTGTGCTCGCCATACTCATAAATTAAAACGACAATAAACTGAATATTCAAACAAAATGTCAACAACACCGCAGAGCCGTCTTCACGACATTTTGGGCCCCAGGTAAAAAAAGTGCGCCCCCCACCCCGAAGGAATAAAAAATAAATAAATATANATATATATATATATATATATATATATATATATAAATAAACATATTCCCATGAGGCCCCTACGCTCTTGGGCCCCTTGGGATATCCCGAACGGGCATATGCGTTAAGACGGCCCTGCAACAATGACGTAACGTTCAGTCAAGTCAAATGCCCCAGCAGCCTGAATGTTAATGTCCGCTAGGCGGCGTTCAATGTTCCCTCTAAGCTAAGGTTATTGTGCAACTGCAAATTAAAAAAAAAAAAGTCGTGAGCAAAGTTGCAGAGAATCCATTTTTGTCAATACTACACAATTTACTGCGCGGTTATTCTAAACATATGCGCGGTGTCGGCCAGAGAAATGCTTGTCTGCGCAACCACACAGATTTAAGGGAACATTGGGGGCTTAGTAACTTTTTAATTCATAAACTTTACATACTGACAACTTTGCACGTCTTATTCAATGCTTAAGATATTATTATTATTATAATACTATACAAGTTTTAGTTATGCATAAAAGTATGTCTATTTGTTGTAATTTAATTAAGTTCAATTAAAATTAACATTTAGTTTATAAATAATGAATTCATCACCTAGTAATCTAATTTCTTTGTAAGGTTTATTGGTGCTTTTATTTTATGTAAACAGTTACGGTTAGGAGAGTTCCAAATGTTAACTGCGGCGTGGTAAATAATTTATGGCTTTAAAATTAATGTATATTCACGGTTAGACCACGTGTTAAAAGCCGGTTCAAAATTCTGGCGTCATCAACCAAAAATAGAAATGACGTGTTAAAATAGTGCCAAATATATTTTAAAACATTAAATCCTCCCTAACCAAACATGATCTTTTTTGTATTAAAAATATAGTCATTATATTTGGTGTCATTTTGAATTAATAATAACTAAGATAAAATTATACTGTTATTTTAACTAAATAACGGATGTAACTGATTATCATATATTCATACACAGCCTCGTTCCTTCACGTGTTTGTCCAGAGACCGACTAGTTGGTTAGGGTATCAAAGAAGCATCATATTTTTTACAGATAATTAAAATTTAGCTTTAAAAAATCCAAAATAATGTCACAGAAAGGAAGATTCGATTCGAGAGATAGAAGAGGAGGAGGGTAAGAGATATATTTCAATAATTTACTTATATATCATATTCTTTTATAAAAGTAACTGAATGAGGAAAATGAAAAATAAAATGGTTGCCAGACGAGACCATCGCCATGGTGGCATTTGGTTAAATTATTTTTTTTACGAAAATCTTTAATATTGCATTATTTTCTTAGGGGAGATTGGATTAATTTTTCTAGATCAAAGTTCAGCGTCGTTATCCCAAAATAATTCACTATAAAAATCATAACTTTCTTTAGAAATTAAGTCCTTTGACAAAAAATTCAAAATTGAAAAATACTTCGCTAATTTTAATGAACGATTGAACCTGTCCTCTTATTTAGACCGGTGAACTACGAGTCCTCAAAATAAAATATAAAAAAGACAATTAACCATCACTGTTTAGTTAATTTTTTGGATATAAAAAAATGCTATGAATTGAGGGCAATGCGGAAAGAGCTGAACGCAAGCGGGGGGAAGCGGGCTTTGATGCCATCAGACGACGCGAGGCAGCAACATTCTCTTGTTAGTTCTCAAAACATTAGGGATATAAGGACGAGCGGTTAACCGGTCTTTTTTTTAATGGTTAGCCGGTCCTCAAAAACGAGCGGTCTTAACAACCTTAGTAGTTACCTCCCTTTATTGTTGTATTTCCTCGGTTGTCTCCCTCGTCGAGGGAGGGGGAACACCTCCCCTTAAAATTTGGGAAGAAGCGAAGTATGTTGACCGTGATGTCACAACGCTTTCCGTTGCTGGAAAAGAGAGTTCTATAAATTCTAAACGAAGTGATTATTCAGAGATTTTTACGAAAAACGCCGGGCGTTATTCGTAAAAATCTCCGAATAACGTCTGGCGTTATTAGATTTTTCCCATGATTCACAGCGTTTGACGTCACTTCTTGCCAGTTTGATATAAGATTCTTAAATATTTCAATTAGATATGAGCTTCGGTGGTCCAATGATTAGTGCGTTTCATATTGTTTTGGTTTTAACAGTGGTCCGAGGTTCGGGTTTCGATTACGACACTTTATTAATTTAAAAAAATTTTTTTTTTTTTTACTTTCCAATTTCTTTTTCAATTACTTTCACGTTGGTTTTTTTTTTTATATTAGTAATATGCTAAAGTAGTTTTTGTTATGCACTTTAGAGTTGGAAACCCTGCGATTAAGTTTAAGCTTAGACTTGAACTAAGTCTAAGTTACTAAGTCACTAAGTGTAACTAAGATTAAGTACTAGTACTAGTAATACTACTACTAACTAGTGAACGAACTTTCCCCACTTGTGATTGTGATGATGAAGATTGATTAAATTAATTTTAAAATCATTATTCTTGGAGTTTAAAAAAAATAAATAATACAAATACAATTTATAACTTATAATTATAAGCATTACTAACACTGCTAACACTAACAGTAACAGTGGTCACTAACAATGACTTCAAGCGGCTAACGGTAATGAAACTAAATTAATAATAAATAATAATACAATTTATAACTTATAATTATAATATAAGCATTAGTAACACTAACTAACACTAACAGTGGTCACTAACAATGACTTCTAACGGCTAACGGTAATGAATCTAAATTAATAATTTTAATATTATTAATTTATTCAATCTTCATCGTCGTCAATGTCAGTGAGCGTACTTCAATAATCCATAGCCAATTAAATCTAGTAGGGGTGCCACAATATTAACAAAAAATTATTTGTTAAAATTCTTTTTTTTTTTTTTTTTTTTTTTTTT
>MUZC01000647.1:135719-172714 GCA_002072015.1 Radix auricularia | reverse complement strand
GTCGCACATACTCCAGTTCCACACAGTTGATAATATAATAATACAAATAGGATAATAGGCAGCGAGTTTCAAAATTATTAAAGTTACAACTGGTGGACTGGTGTTCAGATTATTTTTTTTTCTAAATGGCTAAAATCTCAAATGCAGTAATATCAGTAAAATACCACTTAAAATATGTATATACATACTATAACTATAATACACATCTAAATATATCAACATTATCAATAATTGAGTAGTTATTATTGGCTTTTGGGGCTAAAACTAATGACAATGAAATCAATATTACTATTTTAACATTATTATAGTTACAGTGTCAATTGCAAATCAATTAGTAGAGCTAACAAGACTAAGAATTATTTATTTGATTTTTTAAAAAAATCTATGACAGCTACATATAATACTAAATTATAATGAGACTAAAGTACTGTTTCTATAAATAGAAATCTCCGTATAACGCCGGGCGTTATTCGTAAAAATGTCCGAATAACGCCTCCCATTCTAAAAGGATTATAAAAAATGAAAGGTTTTAGGGTTTGGGTTATAGGTACTTGGACAAAATTTTCAAATTAAAGTTATAACTTTAAGATCTAGTTGGTTGGAAAGGGCTTGAAAAATGCAATTTATTGATACCAAAATTATAGTTTTATGTTATTTCTAAAGAAAGTTATGAATTTTTTTAGTGAATTCTTTTGGGATAACTCCGCTAATTGAGACATATAAGAAATTATAAAACAGACAAAAGTAAAAATTGGGCGGTAAGACAGAGACCGCTGTTTAAAATACCAGTTAATTACAGTTATTTCAGAAATGACTGAAGATAACCATAACAAACCATATATTTCCGCATTCGTCATATCATTGCCAAAACAAGCGTCCTAAAATTAATTCTGAATTGCGCAAGATTGGCTCATTAATATTCAAAATGGCCGTCAAATTTGCATATGTGATATTTTAAATTGAGCACAACTTAAAAATAATTATCCAAAATATTAAGTCAAGCACATCAAACTGTTCGTGTTGAAAAGGAGAAAAATAATTGACAAAAATCCTTGTTTATTACTGGTTGATGTAGTCGAGTGGCCCTTAAACAATACATTTTTAGCGCATTTTCGAGAAGTCGAATGCGCTATTGCACCCGTTTAGTCCGTCTGTCATTACCTTTGATCACAGCATCCATAAGTCCTAGACCCATGATGTATATATGTTTTTTGTATGTCCTGACCTGCCATTTGTGCATCAACACTCAGTTACTCAATCCGTTAAAAAACCCCGTTAAAACTACAAAAAAACTTTGCGTATCGAGAGGTAACACTGGCGCAGGGAACGGCCGCCATTGCCGGAAGTCGAATACATCATTTTTCAAGCATTCAAGAGTGGTGCGAAGGCGTGCAAAAGAATTAGTGTTTTTTTTTTTTTTTTTTTTTTGTTGACGTCATTAGAATATGTGTAAAAGTTTAGAGAGTTTTACGTCATCATTTGTGGTGACTTGTAGTTAGATTAAAGAGAAAATAATTTTTTTTAAAATGTAAAGAAATGACTTTTAAATAAAAAAAATGTCAGGTATATTCATTACACAAGAAAATTCATAAAAATATGTCTAAAATCTAAACACAATTACTGATAACTACATAATGCTGATATCTAACATAAGTACTGATACATAATACGAAAATGCGCTAACACGTCCTTAGTTCCAAAAGGGACCAGGCTTAACATGATTTTTTTATATCTTGGGAAAACAAATTAGTATTTACAAATGCAAATGAAATATCTATTTATATTGCTTGTTAGTTAGTCTCATATACCTTAAGTAACTTAAAATAGTTTAGCCGCTAGATTAGATCAAATTTGAAAATAATTGGCTGAGGTACATAGAAGAAAATGTCGGCCATCTTGAAAAATAGGGAAAAAACCATGTGGTGATTGATTTGATAAATTTTTAAAAAATTTGGGGGGATGGGACTTAATCAATTCTTGTAGATATTTGGATGCTGAAAACAGTGGTTACCATTAAAATCGCGAGTGATGGCGAATCTAAAAGATATTTATATTGTTTTATGTATTTAATTTACTGTAACTCAATTACATTTTAATAATGAAATTCAGCACAAAAAAATTGGAGAACATAGTTTGTAAATTTCAGCATCCAATTATCTTTAAATGATATATTCCACATCCAATTTCATTGAGAAATTACACAGAAAAGTGGAATTTTCTTTATACACATGCCCATTGTTTACATTTTTAAGTGGGCAAAAAGTTGAACAAGGGGCGGATAATTCAGCAAAGATTTTTCACAAAGTGAAAAATGATTTATCCAAGTACCTAGTATAGTATAGCTATAGAATTTTAATTTTAAAGCCTTTTAAAGGAGGTGCTATAACAACAAAGGAGGCCGTGATGTCACGGTTGACATACTTCGCTTTTACCAAAATTTGAAAAATAAAAGAAATTTTAAAAAAGCAACGGGGAGTGGAAACGCCTCTCCTTATAATTATTAGATTACGAAACATCGAATACGAAACTGCGGACATAGCGATCAATAAGCGATACAATGATCAATAAGCGTGCGAATTTGAAGGCTCGCTATTTTTCCGATTTGCCACCATAGAGCAAACATCGCATTGGAAATTTATGACTGATCTGCTAAATGGAAGAAGCAGACCTGCATTTCTGCCAACAATAGTCGGAATGCCGACAATAATAACAAGGACGGGAAATTTATTTTTAAAAAATATAAATAATCTGCGAAAAATATATTAACTCTTAAAGTGCTAGAAGGTTTTCAATAAACTTCCGCCTCAGTCCCGTAAGGATTTCCCGTATTACGATCAACCGATTATGAAATTAAAAAATCATGTTAAGCCTGGTCCCTTCTGGAACTCAGGACGTGTTAGCGCATTTTCGTATTATGTATCAGTACTTATGTTAGATATCAGCATTATGTAGTTATCAGTAATTGTGTTTAGATTTTAGACATATTTTTATGAATTTTCTTGTGTGTAATGAATATACCTGACATTTTTTAAATTTAAAAGTCATTTCTTTACATTTTAAAAAATTTTATTTTCTCTTTAATCCAACTACAAGTCACCACAAATGATGACGTAAAACTCTCTAAACTTTTACACATATTCAAATGAAGTCAACTAAAAAAAAAAAAACTAATTCTTTTGCACGCCTTTGCACCACTCTTGAATGCCTGAAAAATGATGTATTCGACTTCCGGCAATGGCGGCCGTTCCCTGCGCCAGTGTTACCTCTCGATTCGCAAAGTTTTTAGGTAGTTTTAACGGGGTTTTTTAACGGATCGAGTAACTGAGTGTTGATGCACAAATGGCAGGTCAGGACATACAAAAAACATATATACATCATGGGTCTAGGACTTATGGATGCTGTGATCAAAGGTGATGACAGACGGACGGACAAAACGGGTGCAATAGCGCATTCGACTTCTCGAAAATGCGCTAAAAATTTGTGTAAAATCCATTTATAATCTTATTGTCATACTGACTTCATTTTTAAGGCTAAGAATGGCTATTTTACGCATCCAAAAGACCGTACTGAGTTTGAAACAATATTTACCTGTAGTTTATTACTATTATTTTAGTAATAAAGTATAACGAAAACGTATCTTCGCAAAAAAAAACCCGTTAAAACTACAGAAAAACATTGCGAATCGAGAGATAACACTAGTGCCGGCAACGGCCGCCATTGCCGGAAGTCAAATACATCGTTTTTCAAGCATTGAAGAGTTTTTACTTTCCGAGATCTCATTTCTAACGAGATTTGTATCTAGGGACGCATTACGACGCTTTAGGGATAGCGGGAAGAGACGCATTACGATGCTTTGCGACTTTAAGAGTTAACAAATGTAATACTTTTTTTTTCATAAATAAACTGCTTAACAACCCATAACAGCGCCAGAATAATCTCCGTGATGATTTAATGTGACCTTTCTAGCGCGACTCGTCTGCCGACAATCAGTGTCGGAAATTTATGTTGGCCCCAGACTTCGATAACTGAGCTGACCGGCATTACACACAAGAGAGGTAAATAATGAAAGATGCCTCGCTAACTTACACGAACGATTGAACCGGTCCTCATATTTAGACAGGTGAACTACGAGTCCTCAAAATAAAATTTTAAAAAAGACAATTAACCATCACTATTTAATTAATTCTTTGGATTTAAAAAAAAATTGCTTTGAATTGAGGGCAATGCGGAAAGAGCTGAGCGCAAGCGGGGGAAGCGGGCTTTTACGCCATGCGACAACATTCTCTTATTCTCAAGACATAAGGGATATAAAGACGAGCGGTTAACAGCTTAACCGGTCTTTTTTTTGAACGGTTAGCCGGTCCTCATAAACGAGCAGTCTTAACAACCTTATAATATATTATAGAAAAATCGCATCTTCGAGAAAAAAAAAACCGCAAAAACTTTAAAAAAACTTCGTAAATCGAGCGATAACACTAGTGAGGGAAACAGCGGCCGTTGCCGGAAGTCGAAAACATTGTTTTTCACACACTGAAGAGTTTTTATTTTCTGTAATTTCATTTTCTAAAGAGAGTTTTATCGAGTTGCGCATTATCGCGCTTTGGCAAATTAAGAGTTAAAGTGAATCCCTGTCTGGTTTAAAATATCTTAGATATTTACTGTAGGCTTCGTCCAGTGCAGTCACAGCAGCGTTCATCCCCAGCTTCTTGCTATTACATCTGGTATAAAGGTAGAATACATAGCCATGTAAAAATAGTATTCAACTCAAGACAGTCCTTTTGAAACGTTAAATTAAGGTTAACTGTTAAAATCCTTACTTTTTACATTACTGCCTGTTTACTCTTTTTTGTTGAAAAGTGGAAGGTTCTAGACCATAAAAGACTTTAGGCACTAATAAAATTACTTTTCTAACCCCATCCCCTGATCTTCTTAAATTTTCTTGACACAGGATGCCTGCTGATCCGTATCAATGTTTATCATTAACTACAGACATACCCTTTTCAGATTTTAAATAGTCTAAAAAATTTGACTGGAATAATTGTTGAATTTCTTTAGCATTTGGGTTTTGTTCTCTTAAATATCAGGATTTTGATTTATGATATTATTAATTTTACAGAGATGGAGGCTCAAAATATGGTGGAGGTGGTGGTACACGTGATAGAGACAGTTTCAGAGGAAGAGGTGGTGGCGGATCTGGTGGTGGCGGTAACTTTAGAAACTCATTAAAAGGGTCCCAGCCTGGAGAAAGGCTACGAAAGCCAAAGTGGGATGTAGCGACACTCTCTAAGTTTGAAAAGAATTTCTACAAAGAACATCCAGCAGTTGCTAATAGATCACCTGTAAGTATGTGTGTAATATGCCCCAACAAGATGTTTTGGGATTTATTTGGAATTTAAATTATGTGAGTTTAAAAGACTATAAATTAAAAAGATTGTCTTTTTTTGCACTTGTTTCAGATTGAATGCCAACAATTCCACAGAGACAAACAGATCACTATTGTGGGGAAAGATGTTCCTAATCCAATTTTCACTTTTGATGAGGGCAATTTTCCAGGTGTGTATATGAAATTTGTTGATAAAATTGTTTTAATTCAGTTATCTCTTAATGTGCCTTACAGTTTTCGGAAAACTTCCGCCTCGGCCCTGTAAGAATTTCCCGAATTGCGATCAACTGGTTATGAAATTTTAAAAATTGCGTAAAATCCATTTATATTATTATTGTCATACTGACTTCATTTTTTAAGGCTCAGAATGGTAATTTTACATATCTAAATTGAGTTAAATACTATATTTACTTAATTTACTTGTAGTTTAGTCCTATTATTTTGCGTAAATTCACCATTCTTAGCCTAAAAAATGAAGCCGGTATGACATTATTATTATAAATGGATTTTACGCAAATTTTAAAAATTTCATAACCAGTTGATCGTAATATGGGAATGAGGTGGAAGTTTATTGAAAAGCCTGATGTGATTTCAAGAGTTAATGCACATCATGTGCATAAAGAAATTTCAAGCACATGTTAATATTTTGCCGCCATATTGGTTGTCATTTATCTCGATCCTCGGTTATCTCGACGCTTTTCGGTAAACCCCTAGGCCGTTGACATAACCGGGTCCGACTGTATTTGTAATGGCAGTAAATACTGAGAAACGAAATTTAAACAAAATTTATATTAATGTTATTAATAAATCTTTGCAGACTATGTTATGAACCAGATCCGAAGAAATAGTTGGCAGGCACCGACATCTATTCAGAGCCAAGCATGGCCGATTGCCCTCTCTGGCAGAAATCTTGTAGGAATTGCACAGACTGGTTCAGGAAAAACTCTTGGGGTAACAGTTAAAAGTTTGTGATTGCTTAGCCCATATTCCATATCAACTGACTATTCAGGAGGACTAGTCAGAGAATTTAACCATATCTTTATAATTATTAAAAGCATTGTTTAGTTGTAGCTTAACTTACATGGTGTTAAGTAGTCCTAATACAATGCTAAAGTATGAATACCATTAAAACTTTCCTTTAATCCTTAATAGGTACTAAAGGTATACAGCATGGGACATATGTTCTTAAATAAAAATCTATGCCTGATTAAAATTGTACCAGTTGCGATAATTTGACAAAAAATTTTTTTATACACAGTTCATGCTTCCGGCAATTGTGCATGTGAATCATCAACCTTATCTGGAACATGGAGATGGACCAATAGTGAGTAAAAGGAGCTTATGTATGCTAAAAAAGTATGCATTCTGTTTCAGTAAGTCATCAATTTAAATATCTAGCTGATTCTCAGATGGTCTAAGGATTTATTTTTATTTTGTGATAAAAGGTGCTAGTGCTTGTACCCACCAGAGAGCTTGCACAACAGGTGATTGAAGTTTCAAATGAATTTGGGAGATCTTCACAAATCCGTTCTGCCTGTGTATATGGAGGAGCACCTAAAGGGCCACAACTCCGGGATTTGGAAAGAGGTAACCATTAACTCTTTACATTAAAAAATTTTTTTTTCCTTTTTTAGGACATTTTATTAACCTTCCAGAAAGAATAACATAACTGAAGTCTAAACTTAATCATTTGGAGGGTGGGTTGGCAAATGTTGAATTACTTTTTAAAATTTTTGATCAGATGATACATTTGGTAAGGGGCAGAGAATGATGTTTAGACATTCAGAGACTAGTGCTTTTTAAATGAAATTATATTTTTAAAGTGGAAATAAATAAAATAATAAGCCCAAAAACTTTTTCAAAAATGCGCATGGTTGGTTGATTATACTTTTGTGTTATTTTCTTTCTTGGTACTAGAACTAAGCGCAAGATGAATTTATTTGATTTTTAAAACCAATCCAAATCATAAAAACAATACCTCTGACTTATTCATTAGTAGTGTATTATATTGGATCCAGCACCAGATGAGCTGGGTTGACAATCTGTATATTTATATTAAGAAATGTTCAACTGAAAATTAAAAAAACAGCTTCTTTTGTGTTGAAAACATGTTCAAGAAAATCATCCTGGTTTAAATTTAAGTATTTTCATTGAACAGCTTTTAAAGAAAGGAAACAAAATATACCAGTTTTAATTTATTGATGATACCATTGTTAATTCGTCATTTTTTAAAAAATCGACCATGGTATCGATTCGTTAAAAAAAAAAGTTATTGTTGTTCAAGGTGGACTGGCGGTCCTGTTTAATCTGCATGGGATAACTGCACATTCAATGCGTTTTTTTTTTAAAAACCAAGTTACTGACGGTTTTGAGAATCTTATTACTAATACCATGTTACTGATAAATTCATAATTAATTTTTTCAACTTAAGTGGCAGATAATTCAAATCTTAAGTATGAAATTTCATTTAGAAAGAAAGTTATACAAAAAATATTTCTTTATTTTATTTAGGTGCTGAAATTTGCATTGCCACTCCTGGGCGCCTAATTGATTTCTTGGAAGCTGGTAAAACTAATCTAAGGCGCACCACCTATTTAGTTTTAGATGAAGCAGACAGGATGTTAGACATGGGATTTGAGCCTCAGATACGGAAGATCCTGGAACAAATTAGAGTGAGTTAAAAGCTTCTCTCACTAAATGAAGAGTCTCTACCTTCTATGATTTCATTCTTAACGAGAGTGCTACTGATTGGCTAGTTAGCAATTTTTTAAAAAAAAAAAGTTCGCTTTGACTTAGTTGCTGATGCACAGAACATGAAATACACACAGTGGTAATGTAATTCGCTATTTTGATGGGATCGTGGCAGAGAGCTGAACACTGACTAGCGTCGGTACATCACAGGTGTTTTGATGTCAAATCGGACAGACAACATGGGAGAAAATTTTATCCTCTTGTTTGTTAAAGTAGGAGCCGGTCATTAAAAGTCTTAACAACATAAATCTAAATTTGTCTGTGGGGGGGGGGGGGTGAAAATGTCGCTTAAAATGAAATAGTGGTGACTAAGCTTGTTAACGGTTAACCTGTCAACCGTTTAACCAAATAAGAAAAAAAACCCAAACAAATAAACGCGGTAACGTAGTAAAAAAAAATAACACAAGCGGTAACGCGCCTCGTGCCTCTCCCTCTCGCTTAGTCACAGTGAGTAAAAGCGATTCAGCTGTAGACTGATGCGTATGCGATGAGCGCATGCACCTTAGTAATAAAAAAAATACATGGTACTAATACGATATAGACTCAACTCACCCCCTCCCCCATAATAATTTCAGAATTAAGCTTGCTAACGGTTAACCGCCTACCGTAGGACCGTGTAAGTCCCCCAAAAAAAACAAAAAAAGAACCTAACGTAGTAAAAAAAAAAAAAAACTAGTGAAAAAAACAACACGCGGTAACGCGCCTCTCCCTCTCGCTTTGTCGCAGTGAGTAAAAGCGATACCAAGATCCAGCTGATTAGCTGTCGAGCGGCTGTGACTGTACGAGATCTAACACAGTGGCGTTTGATGTCAACAACGGTCAAGGCCGAAACTGTTTCTATTTTTATTAATTATAGTCTGTTTCTTATAAAGACAAAGAAAGCTATAAAAGCATATGACCCCGTGACCTATCCACATTTTCTGATCACCGGTTTATAGTCTGTTTCAGTTCAGGCATTCAAAAACTTATCGGCGCACGCCGCTTATTAGTGAAGTACATGTCCCTATATTACGAGAGGTATTTGAAAGACGTAGCAAAGATACCGGGCGATTAATCGGCCCACAAATTCGAGTGGGTCTTTTAGTGACAGTTTTCCTGCTAGTCAAAGGCTGTCAAAGGCATTTGATTACCACATTAATAGTACGCAGAGTGTAACTCAAACCTATTTGAACAGAAAAAACGGGGAGGGGGAACGCGTGCGTCGCAAAATTCAATTATTCTGGCGAGTTGACGATTAAAAAATAATGTTTTTTTAATAAATTCCGTTTTATCATCGTTTACTCCGTAGCTTTATAATTTTATTATCTTATTAATTTTAATACGCGAGTTGACCGGCATCACACACAAGAGAGGTAAACATGACATCAAAACGGACGGGGCGAGGCGTTGGTTTTTGAAACTAATGAAAAATACCTCGCTAATTTTAACGAACGATTGAACCTGTCCTCTTATTTAAACCTGTGAACTATGAGTCCTCAAAATAAAATATAAAAACGACAATTAACCATCACTGTTTAGTTAATTTTTTGGATTAAAAAAAAAATGCTCTGAATTGAGGGCAATGCGGAAAGAGCTGAACGCAAGTGGGGGGAAGCGGGCTTTGATGCCATCAGACGACGCGAGGCGACAACATTCTCTTAATAGTTCTCAAAACATTAGGGATATAAGGACGAGCGGTTAACCAGTCTTTTTTTGAATGGTTAGCCGGTCCTCAAAAACGAGCGGTCTTAACAACCTTAGTGGTGACATCAATATCGGTACCTATGTATACTACAGATGCCAATATCATGTTATCAGTAGACCCCAGAAAATAACCATTCTTATCCTAAAATATACAGTTAGTATGACAATGCTAATATATAAACATTTTTAGCAATATTTTAACTTTCATAATCAGTTGCTCGCAAAATACATGAAAACCCTTAGAGGACTGAAGTTGCAGTTTACCGAAAACCTAATAGAGCTTAACACAATTTTAAACTTTTTCCCCAGACTTAAAATTTTCAAATCATATGCTTGCCTAGCCAATTTACTCACATGTTGATCCTTGGGGTCATTGATAAATGGCCTTAATTTTGTGAATATAAGTTTCATCTTAGATAAAATTCTATGTACCAACACCCAATGTGCATCTCTTCAAATCCCCCATACAACATTGATCAGGTAATAATTGTACCATGTAGTACTAAAATCTGATTAGCCTAGCAGATCATTGAAGCCCCCTTGAAATCTGGTGTTGATTTTTTCTAGAATCTAGAAAGATATCATCAGTCATCTGGTAACAATCTGCTGTTGGCCCTGTTGCTGGTAAAAATTAACTGAACCTTGCGTTCTACGTTAAATAGTTTTTGACTGAAAATGGTAATAAAGCAAATAAAAAAATTTCATTTATGATAAAAGATTTGGGTTTTGTTTTTATAATTATTAGTGCCGCAGGTAATTGGGTCTTGTGTCAAGTACAATTTTTAAAATAATTATTATACAGGTTGCTGTTATAAAAGTTATGTTTGTCTTGTCTGTCATTGTATTGATCTTATGTAATTTTGTATAAAGTGATATGGTGGATTTTATTAAGATTTTATTATTTTTACAGCCTGATCGTCAGACTTTGATGTGGAGTGCTACGTGGCCCAAAGAAGTTCGCCGGCTTGCAGAGGAATTTCTAAACGACTACATCCAGGTGAACATTGGTGCCCTGCAGCTCACAGCTAATCACAACATTCTACAAATCATAGATGTATGTATGGAACATGAAAAAGAGGAGAAGTAAGTTTCTACATAATCCGCAGAGTATTAGTTGCTATTTAAAATATTAGAGGCTATTGTTAACATTTTGTGTCATGGAGTAACCATATTTCCCTTTTCACTCACCTCCTGGAAGAGCAACACATCTTATGTTAAAAATCCCCATCTAATTATCCCTAGATTCCTAAAGGTATAATATATAATAATCACTAATTGAGAGACTTGCTGAGCGCTTATTAGAATAAGTTGTTTTTTTTTTAACATAAAAAAGTGGATGTTTAGATTTATAAGTCCCCTAATTTTACGTTTTAATTGTTTTTAACAATGTGTTATGGATTTTGTCACCTTAAAGTTTACCTCCCAATTTTTAAATGTATTTATCTTAGGGCAGTTACTTTAAATGGATTTGAGGACACAGGATTAAAAATATGAATATTTATTTCAGATTAGTCAAGCTTTTAAATGAAATTATGCAGGAAAAGGAGAACAAGACATTGATTTTTGTTGAAACAAAACGTAAGGCAGATGATATATCACGGAGAATGAAACGAGATGGGTTAGTTCTTTCAATTGAAATTAATAAAACGTTACATTATTTTACTTAACAGCAATTTTCCCATTTTTGTGTGTGACCTCAGCATGAACAGTATGGTAGTTTATTAACCTATGTAACCCTTGTTCCTGTTAAAAGATTTTGTTGTATTTTGAGTTAAGCTCTCTCAGTGATCTCAATTTCTATGTTGCCCTTAGGTATGGTACTGATTAGTTTTGATATTTAGCTCTGTTATGTAAATCCTATTTTTAAGCATTTATCTTTTACAAAACGCTGACTTCATAGAAATATATACTTTAACTCTTAAAGCCCTAGGATCAGTCCTGTTTGGATTTCCTGTATTGCAATCAACTGGTTATGAAATTCAAAATATTGCGTAAAATGCATTTATATGTCCTACTGATTTCTTTTTTTAGGTTAAGGTTTTTTTTATGCATCCAAAATACGGTCAAGTTTGATACTATTTTTACCTGTAGTTTAGTACTATTATTTTTATAATAAAGTGTATATAATATAGGAAATTCATGTCTTAAAAATAATAATAAAACTACCAAAACACTTTGAGTATCAGGCAATAACACTAGCGCGGGCAACTAGTGCTGGAAGTTAAAGACATCTTTCAAACATTGAAGAATTTTTCCTTTTCTGTGATTTTGTTTCTTAAGAGAGTTCTTTCGAGGCGCGCTTTGGGGCTTTAAAAGTTAAGTGCCTTGGAATAACAAAATGTCACAAGCAATTCGTAATGTGGGAAAGTATAGCATTTTATGTCTAGCCTACATCATGATTTCAACAATAGAGGCTTCTTTTATTATTTTTATTTTTTTCGGTTTCTGACATCAATGAGCGTAATGATGTCCGACTTTTCACCAAACACTAAATGTATTAGGGGTCTACTGATATGCATTAATGCTGATACCAATATTACTGAATTTTTGTGTGTGTATGAGTATTTGTTAGAACAAAAACTAGTGTTCATATTTGATGAAGTCGTTCTTAAGTTTATGACTCGTAATTATATATATTATTTAAATTTTATGTGTTAGGCTACTGGTTTAAATAAGACAAACCTAAATTAAGAAACAAAGATGTACAACTTCATTTGAATTATATAGGGTGTGTTGATTACAAAGACCAGCTAACAGTAACTTCAGTCTGTATCAGCTTATTACTGGAATTATTTTTTTTTTTGTGTTACGGCAGAATACCAAAGCCGACCGTGTCATAAAAGTATTTTCTTAATATTCCAGTATATAAATAATATACAAATACATGTCTTCACTGTTATTGGAGTTGGCTAATGAACGATTTTTAAAACAAGTCACTTAATATTAGTTGCCGAAGCATAGTACAAGAAATAACACACAGCAATAATGTCAGTGGAAAGATGGAAGATACCAGTTTATCTGCCCTTAAACTCTATTTCGGTCTTAAATGTTAAGTTTTCCTGCTAAGTAGGTAAAGCCAAATGCATTTTACTTAAATAACCACATTGATATAAAATTTGGTTTTCCCAAAATTAATATATTGTGAGTTGGAAAAGGAGCACAGAACATGAAAGCTGAACACAAGCGGGCAATCTCATCACTTGTTCTTTGATGTTACCATCTGAGGGTTCGGAACAAAAATTTGATTCACTCTTTGTTGGTTTTCAAAAAATTAGGGAAAATACAAACTGAGCTGTAAACATTCATACTTTTTATTATGGTTAACTGGTCCTCCAAAACAAACTTACATGATAACATTTGAGAATATGCTGTTTTAATATAAAAAAATTAAAAATTGAATGTTTATCATTACCGTTTCCTTTTGTGCTCGAAAATTGAAAAAAAAAAATTCTGTTTTGATGGGATTGTGGCAGAGAGCTGAACACTAACTAGTGTCTGTACATCACAGGCTCTTTGATGTCAAATTGGACCATTTGTGGAGAAAATTTGATCAATGCTCTTTATGGTAAAAATAAGGTCAACAGTTAACAGTCCTTGAAAAGAAGACATCTTAACAACCTTAATCTAAATTTAAAAAAAAAAATTTTTTGTGGTGTGTGTGGTCTAGATGTAACTTATGAAATATTGGTGACGTCAATATGCCAATTTTGGGACCTAAACATGATGCTGAAATCATATCCCCATACAACACTGTACTGGGTGCCCGAAGCTTATAAACACATTTGGGTGGCCATAGGAAATAAATGTCAGCAAATGCGGAATTACATTTTGTTCATAGATATTTGCAGTTTTCAGTTCGGAAATTTATTTTTTTAAAAATATTTCTATGATCGTTTTGAGAAATTTTAAAACAGATTTTCACTTTTAAAAAACCGATAATTTTACTTCCCATTATTGTTCAGTTACCCTTGTGCTGATATTATAATTGTTTGTCAGTGTTAGCTTATATGTTTGACTAAATTGTCTGGATACCAATATTATTTACAGGTGGCCTGTAATTAGTATTCATGGAGACAAATCTCAGCAAGAAAGAGACTGGGCATTAAATGGTAATTTTTTGACTATGTACTATGTTCCAATATAATTATTACGAGTGGCAAACTAAATGAAAATTTATAATTTATACAAGTATTGAAGTTACAATCAATGGAAAAAGCAAATTGCTCTGAATAGATGTTTTAAAATATTTAATGAGGTGTTTCAGATCTTGTGCAGCCATAATATAAAGAACCAATTTTTTTTTCAAATTTCTAAACATTAGGATAATCTATTTATGCTACTTATTCCAGATTTCAGAAATGGTAGAAATCCAATTTTGATAGCCACTGATGTAGCCTCAAGAGGATTGGGTATGAAACAATTATTCACAATTTTTATTTGCATTGTGATTTTTTTAAAAAGTAAAATTTAACTATGATTGTTGTTACACTAAAAGAAAATATCAAAATGACACCAAAAGATTTGCCTTCTAAAATTATGTACTGTATATTAATGCATAAAATGCATGATATTTATATGTTACTGTGGAATTTGTTAAATTTTCAATTTCATTATCAGAAAATGGTGTATACAAAATTACTTGCTCATAAGCAACCAATTTTCTCACTCAGCGCTGAGCGACACAGCAAATAAAGCTAATAATGTATATGCACATATAAGCTGTAATGTAAAATAACATCAATTTGACATCATTAGCCTAATTGTATCTCAAGGACAAATTTCACTTTAAATGTAATTGTAGTTTTTGGAATAAAAAAATACTTTGTTAAATCAAGTATTATTTCATTACGAGTATGCCAACTTTTGATACAGAAAGTTGTTTGATTTGTGTTAACATACAGTACGAATAAATTAATTTTTAGTTTTTATTTAATATATTGATTTTTTTAAAATGTGATTTTAATTGAGATGTTTTTTATGTTTCCTGTTATTATTTTTGTGTTTTCCTTACATTACTTTTTCGCTGTAGATTCTGATGCTCTTAAAAAGACTGATGTGTATATATGTACACATTTTTGCTTTATTTATTCATCTATAGCTTTTTGTATGTCAATAATAGGTTGTGATGTAATCTAGTTTTTTTTCCACAGATATTAATAGACTAGCTAAAGTTTAGCAAAGTTAGTTAATAAAAAGAAACCAAGAACAGTGTATGTTCAATATAAAATGAGTGCTTTTGAAGTGATGTCCTGGCACATCAATCTTAAGTTCACATTTTAAATTGTTTCTTTTATTTTTAATCCTAGTTTGTGAAATAAGGAAGCGGTGATTGATGGCTGAAGCTGACTGATTCATAGACACACAACCATCTTCCCACTGTGGGCACTGACAGGGAGTGGCGTTCATAATGATCTCGAAGCCAATGCCAGTCTTTAGCTTCTTTGGGAGCAATGGGGCTGGCCAGGTAGTGCGCGCCGGGCGTAAGTACTGAGTGGCAATGACAAGGGGTGGTGAGAGATACCTAATTCAGGCAGTTGTCATCACAAAGAAGCATGTGTAACGTGTAGGCATCGGGACTCATGTTTGCCTAATGTTATTTTAAAAAGTTTGTAACGGGATATGAAAATATATTTTGCTTCTTATTTAAATTTGATTTTTGATTATATTTTTTTATTGGAACAAATAATTTATAAGTGATGCTGCTTGGGAATTCATCATTAACACCACCATATAAGCATAAATATTGCCACCAGTTCATGTAAACGCTTGGAAGGCACGGTTCTCGAGAGAGTTCAACGCTATCTCTGTGTTAAGACACAATGTTGTGGGCATAAATTTTATTATCTTTCTAATAAGTCACTAGCTTGTCAGTTGATTTTGCCGCTTAATAAAAAGTATAGTAGTTAAGGGTGATGTAGTAGGAATTCTAAATTCTGCTTTAATGATTGCAGTATTGAAAGTTGCCTTCTATTTCACCCCCTATGGTTTATTTACTTGTATAACAATGAAAATTATTCCCTCAGTTTGGATTTTAACGCAGATGACCCCCAAGGCCTTCAGTGCTGTAATCTTAAAGTGGGCAGTTGAATTATAAAGTTCTGAATTTTATTTTAATGTATTCTCAGATGTGGAAGACATCAAATTTGTCATCAATTTTGATTACCCCAACTGCTCTGAGGATTACGTTCATCGCATAGGCCGCACAGGAAGATCTACCAATACTGGTACAGCATACACATTCTTTACACCAAGTAACTCCAAACAAGCTACTGATCTAGTCAATGTACTTAGAGAAGCAAAGCAGGTTATTAGTCCTAAACTCTTACAGCTAGAGGAGAGCTCTAGAGGAATGCGTGGCGGTAAGTTATTCTTATGGTACAATTCATTAGTTATATTTTCTGTCTTGCTGTTAGTTTTTACATTGTTACATATAGTAACTGCATCCATAAGGCTAAAATTATGTTGTTTTTAATATAAAAAAAAATCACAAATTTTGCAGGAAGAGGACGTTGGAGAGGCCAGGAAGGTGGTGGTCGTGGAGGTGGTAGAGGTGGAGCTGGAAGTCGATTCAGTGGTGGGTCAAGATTTTCTGGTAGCAGTAACTTCACAAGTGGAGGCTTTAAGACTCAAAATAGTTACAATGGAGGTGGTTTCAAACCTCAGAGTAATTTTAACAGTATGAATGGCTATGGTAGTAACACAAGCACACAAAGTGCAGGGCAAAAACCTTTTCAAAATGGAAATGCTGGTGGCTTTAAAGGCCAGTGGAGTCAAAGTGGGTCAACCATGGGTGGTGTAACTGCTGCATCTCTGTCATCTATACAGCCTCCCCCAGGTCCACCACCAGCAGGAAAATTTGCTTAGGTCTTATCTTTGCTTTTTTTTTGTTTTGTTTTTTTAAATTTTCCCCTCTCAAAAGTCATGACAGATATATTAATGTTTCTGGATAATTACTGAGCATTAATGTGTTATTTCTTAAAGTAAAATATACATTGGAAAAGAAATAATTTCACATTAGCACATGAATCTTGTCCCGAAACTCTTCAATATCTGATTTTAAATTAAGGTTATACTATTATATAAAATTTGCTTGAATTTTAAGTTTAAATGTTTTGTTTGTTTTTTAAATGAAAAATAAACCGGTTCTGAGCTCCTGCACTTTTACTGTATTTTTTTATTTCTATATTTTGTATTAAGTATTTTAAGAGGAACAGACAACCACTTTTGAGTTAAGAAAACTTTTGATTATATAATTATAATGCTTTAATTTCTGGTTGCTTTTCATTGTTTCGATGTCATAATTTTGTAGAAAATAAGTATTTTAATGGTTACTTTGTGTTATTTTGAATTTAGGCTAAATCACTTTTTTAGCACATGGTATGATGTATAGCTGCTAATTTCTCTAGTGCTTTTAACAAAGTTTGTCATACCAGTAGTGCAATATTTAATAAACTTACAAAATATAGTAGAAAAATATGTTAAGTGTTTTGTACCTGCATTGTTACTGCTTCCCTGATTGGAAGATGGGATCAAAAGTAAATTATTTACAGCTTAGATGGATAAGTAATTTTTGCACAAATTTGTAAGCTGTTGTATAGACATTGTAATAAAATTGGGTACTTTCATTCTTTGTTGAGCATTTCATCTGAGTGCAGAGTAATTGTGTAGTTGAGCTAAATGGTATGTCTGAGCGATGTCCACTTTTGTAGTAAAAAGTTACCATTGAATTTTGAATTGGAAATGGAACCTAGTCTGTAACCTATGTATGCAATTTGCAATATTGAGTCTTGGGAGTTGGAAGTTACAGTTAAGTCTTCTAATGTTAGGCTTTTTTCCCCCCAATCACATAGAAAGCATGCATGGTTGTAATTTGTAATGTCAGTATGTGTTAGTTCTACACAGTAATAAAACCCCTCAAAACACATGACCTCAGAAGCCATAGCCAAAAATAATTGTGAAATCACTATTTTGAAGAATTGAATTATATTTATTGAATTGCATTGCTTAAGATAATTCTGCAACATTGCAGGGACTGTTAAAGGGCTCCATGTTAAAATGAAAACTTGTGGCATGAGTGATATTTTGAAAATATAGATAAGTTACTAGTTACAGGTAAAAAACGCTTTCCCTGTTTAGTCAGGCATTCATACACCCTAACCATGTTTTCCATCTATTTAAAAAAAGCATGGCTACTGTGGGGTGTATCCAAATTAGTCTCTAGCTAAAGTAAATGTAATCTATACTTAAAATACAAGTTGAATGTTTCCTATTCATCCAATGACACATTTAGTCATTCATAAATGTAGCTTTGGAACAGGCATTCTGCTGTCATAATTGGGAACTCAATATGAGTTCCAGCTTAATATTTTTAATGATATGGCCCTGGCCTTCTGCAGCACATTGATTCACCTCAGTCTTTGGTGTTAGTCTGACCCCATATTTTTGCCTGTAAATATAAATAACTTTTGATGCTGTGCATTCTGGCATCCTTTCAACATGTCCTGCCCAGTGTAGTCTTCCAATAATCTGAACTATTGGTGGGTGTAGTTCTTGGTTTGTATGAATTCTCCAGATATAAATTTGTACATTCTTTTTCACTGAGCCACATATTTTCAGGAGGATTTTCCTCTCCCAAGTGTTGAGCAGGTTCTCGCTTTTCCAGTCAGGGTCCAAGTCTCACTAGCATAAGTTACTTACCCATTGACAGTGTTTTAAATAAACTGCAAAATGTATGAAGATAGTATAGTATGTTTATGCAAGAAACAACCATGCTGATGATGACAATTTTAACAACCACAAATTTGAGAGTTGCTACATTCAAACATCTAGGGAAAACTATAAACCAGCACAATGAAATGTCAGAGGTGACAGTAAGGATAACAGCAGGCAACATTCCTACATCAGCTTACAAAAACTTCTAGGAAGCAATAACCCCTCAAGGGGAACAATATATTTTTAATAGGGCTTGTAAAACTTAAAATGAAACGCATTTTGAACATTAAGTTTGGAAAAAATAAGAATAAGATACTTATACTTAAAAGTAAGAAATTTCAAAATTAGATCCATAAAATTCCAGATTTTGGTGACTGATAACACAATGATGTCAACCCACACCATGAGAGACATATTTTAGTTTAAGACATAAATGCTGATGTTGAAGGGAAAGACAATTCTCAGCAGAATCATAACAATGTTATGAATCTTTAATGCAGTATGTCTTGTGTTTGACTTCTACTCACAAATTGTATATATTTAATTTTGTTAGCTCTCAAACTTGTATATTTCTTCAACTTATGTTTAATTTAATTTTAAAAATAATAAATCAAAGTGCTTCAATGTAGCTCTCCACAATTTTAAAACTATATTATTGAATTTATTGAAATTGCCACCTTAGGTTAAGTGCTGTCTTATAGTTGTAACTTATGTTGTTGAATCAATAAAGTTTATAAAGATACTGGTTAAAAAAAAAAAAGGTTGTGCATTATGAATTTATTTTTTCATAAGTGTAAAAAAAATAAAAATATCACAAGATTTTTGTTACAATTACTCATTAAATATCTGTATGGAACATATTGATTTAAATTTAAGTAAGACAATATAAAAAGAAAGACTGCTCTATACAAATTCTTCAGCAAATAATTAATATTTTTAAATAGAAAGTATGTTATTTTCAGTGTTATTACTTGCCGAGAAAATGAATACAGATTATAGCAAAACTTTCAGTATTGAAGGACTTAAAAGTTCTACTTCCACCATTTAAATCTTTTTTATTTTATTTTTATGTTAAAAAAAATTAAAATTCATCATGAACAAAAAAATTATAACCGGGTTACCTGTAAAATTTCAAAACAAATAATAAAGAATTATAAATTGTAAAGATGAAAGAAAAGTAATTTCCAACCTATGTAATGTTCTAGCATATTTTATTTAAATATGTTTTGTCATTAATAATTAATATAAACTGTTGCAAGTTCATTATTCTAAACTTGAGTTGGCTCAGATTGATAATTCTGGCAATATGCTTTCTAAAACATTTTAAGATGATTGGTTTTGGTATTAGTATTAGTTTAGAACTTTGTAATTTTGAAAACAATCCTACAAACACAAATATGCTTGAATTATAAACTTAAATAAAATGACAGTGACAGATAAATTATTTGTAATCCCAAAGATCACAACATTCTTAATGAATTATTAAATTTCACATTCTGAAATGAGATTTTGATGGATTGGTTTAAAATGCTCTAAAATATTTAGTTACAGCCCATAATATAAATATTTTTATTAAAAAAAAAAAAACAGTATTTTTTAAAAAGGAAATGACTACTGAATTGGATAAGTGCTGTATGTAGCTTATACCTACGTTCCATTAATATTAAGTTACATGGCAATTTTTTAATGTCTTGCTTCAAACTAGTTTAATATTTTTATACATATCTAAATACTATGGCTCCTGCTTTTTACTTAGTGGAAAAAAACATGTTGAAAAATGTATAAGAACAAAAATTTCTCATATTTTTTACATTTTCAGAATTTTAATGATGTACAAAATTTTTGACTAAAATATTTTAAAACCAAAATACTAATCCACAATATTTAGATTTTGTTGAGTATTTACTGATGGTCAATTCATAAACTTGTATTTTTAAAATGTTTTTGAAAACAAAAAAGTATTATTTTTTAAGACTGAGGCCCACAACTGTTAAGAGTGCTATGATCCTCAATATCTTGGTCTTCTTTCACTCTAGTGGTGGAACAAGTTGCTGCAGGGATTTTTCATAATTGTTAAGGAACTTCTCCAAGGTGAGACAGAAGCCTCGAGACATGGGGAATAAGGGAAACTGAGGGGCAGTAAATTTGGCATCAAGAAATTCTGACTTCTGACAGCCCTGTTCAGAAGCAGGCATTTTGTTTAATTGATGAGTGCACACATCACTGTCTATTTGACCATCCTGATCTTTCAGGGTAATTGATCCTCCATTCATCTTTGTGTACTCATTGACCATATCAGTAACACTAGTCTCTGGCTCAGAAAGTGAAAGCACTTTTGGTAAATGTGTGGTGATTCCATTACTAGGTAGTTTGCTATCCAAAGTATCTATATTATACAGAGATTCATCAACCTTTAGTTTTGTCTCAATGAAATGAGCCAGTGAATCATCCTGGCCATTTAAAGTCCTATGAGACTTATCTTGAGTGGTTTCATCTACTAGCACTTGATTGTCATGACTTGCTATTGATGGAGATGATGACTGATGTGACACATCTCTTGATGTTCCAATATCTACACTGCCATGCAAGTTAAATCCAGTATCACATTTGTTCACACCACAGCTTGTATCCTGGCACTCTACACCAATTGGTTTCTTTTTACTTTGACTTTGATCCATCCAATACCGCAACCGTTGTATCATCCTGTGGTGTAAAAATGAATCAAATAATCAATGTAGTTAATGTTTGACTAGTTCGTAATTGTCAGGTATATTTTCAATTTAATAATTTTTCACCTAGCAGCGCTCTCTACCATGCACAGAAACAAAAATGACATATCCTTCCATGCTCCCATAAATAAACACTTTAAATACAATTGTTAAGTCTCAGTTCTTATATGACTTTACTTACAAGTGGCCGTGAGCTTTAAGGTACTGGTAAATTTCATGCTTGAATAAGGTGGGAAGTTTATTGCACATCTTGATCAGAGACTGCACAGTTTTTAAAATAGCCATTTCATTGTACATTCGACTGTTTTCATGTCCCACCTGGGTGCCTCTTTGCCTCTCATATCCAGCTTCATTGTAATAAGGTTCAGAAACCAGAATCAATCCTGCAGTAAACAAAAAGAAATCTATGGACATTTAAAGGAAAAAAACACTTTTATTCTTTTTATTAACATACAAATATACAATTCCTAGATTCTATGAATTCTTTATAAAAGTTTTATTAAATTACATAGTTATTTTTTCTACTAATTACTAGTACTAATTCAGTCGGGCCTCCCTAAATCGAAAACCTCCCTATACCGAATTAATTGTTAGGTCCGGTCAAATTCCATAAGACCAATGTCTTTTAGATCTCTTTAACTAGAAAATTTTTGGCTTCCAACCTCCCTTAGTCGAATTTTCAAGGCGTTTTGGTTAGTATTCTGGGGTGACATTTCAGAACCTATGCTCTGTAGAGCCACGTAAATGGACGCAAATTCTTAGTGCATTTCACAAGGAATTAAGCGACTCTTGCAAGTACCAAAAATGACGAAGACAAGAAAAATCAACCTAATCCTAAAAGAGATGCATCATATGAAGTGTGTGCCAGACTAATTTTAAAGCTTTATTATGCTACATCTAGTCAGATTAAGAATGAGAAATAGAGAAATCTTTATATCATAGAGTAACAAGTGGCAAGATAACTTTTCTAGGCTATAACATTAGGAATATATCAAGTCATGTCTAGGATTTAGATTTCAACAATCTGTTATTTTCTTATCAAGTAAGCCAGTTGTATTTGATGAGATTGTTTGAAGCCCACCTTGAATAGAGAGCAACACTTGCAGAAGGTTTGACTTTGATGTCCAGACTTCTGTGCCCTTTCCTGACCAGGTTCCAAGCAAAGAAACACACACCTACAAGAAAAATGTGTATTTTAAATACATGGATTTCTTAAAAATGACCTCACAGAAAAGGACAATTCACTAAAGTAAAATACATTTTATTGTTAATAGGAGATTGTATTACAGTATCATTGTTTTTCTTTTCTTTTATCTTTACGTAACTATTTTCTTGAATATTGAATGTCTTAATATATGAAATTAAAAAAATTGCGTAAATTGTATATATATTATTATTGTCATACTGACTTCATTTAAAAAATAAGAATGGTTATTTTACGTAACCAAGAGACCGTCTTGAGTTAAAAACAATATTTACCTTTAGTTTAGCACTATTATTTTTATAATAAAGTATAGCAAAATCGCATCTTCAAAAAAAAAACCTGAAGAAACTACAAAAAACTTTGCGAATCAAGCGATAGATAACACTAGCTAGGGAAGCGGCCGCCATTGCCAGAAGTCGAATAAGTCTTCTTTCACGCACTGAAGAGTTTTTACTTTGTGAGATTTTGTTTCTAAAGAGAGTTCTAGTGGGGCGCGCATTACCCCACTTTGGGGCATTAAACGTTAAATAATAAAAATAAAGCTGAAATTTATTGTTTTCATTACACAACTTATTTTGTATTTTAAGTTATGTAAGCTGCACACCAACCTTTCCGTCTTCATAAAGATTAGGGTTGAGTCGATCTGAGCAATACGAATGATAATGGCAGAGTGGCGGTGAATTAGGGTAGTCATTAGGGAGCATGAGATCAAAGAGAAACACAGCATCTTCATATGGAGTACCTTCTGGACCCACAATCAGAACAGAGTATAAATCCTGTGTTGATGAAAAATACACTTTAGAAAAAGAACTTGTTTCTAAATTTTGTCCATTACATTTTAAAAACCCCCCACAAAAGTGCAATAAATTTTCACCCAAATGATTTACAAAGGGAACAACAGAAACAACACTTTTAATTTGGTTCATGTAGTCTTGACTGGAATCATCCACTTTATCTATTAAAAAGTTTTTAAAGCTTTCAAATAATACAAGTAATACAAAACAGTATGAAATGTAAATGTAAGATAATTAAATGATATGTATTACTTGTAATGTTAGAATGGTAAAATTACTCTACAACACATACTAAAACTGTGTGTTACTAATTGAATTCTGATACTTCCAAGCATTACTTACCAAACGATTCTCAAATCCTTTAACAAATATTCCATCCGGAAGTGAGGATTGAAAGAGCTTTAACTAAAAGAATTACAAGTATAATAATTATAATGAAAATTAAGAATAAATTTTAAAATCATGATAAACATAAGAAGAAATGATATTAGCAAGATGTTAAATAACTTGTTTTCTAATGCTATGGATTTTCCTAGTACATACTGAAAGACACAATAGACTTTCTGAAATTGATATAACTTAATAAAATTTTTAATCTGAACTCTTTGAGAATTGGGCTTTTTATGATCAAAGTTTGGAATACTGTTCAAAATGAATACAAACAATGTGGACAACAGTGGTTCACTTACCTCTTTTCTAACAGCAGTTCTGAAAGATCTTGGGTTGACTGGCTGGCTTTCTTGACCAACATATTTATGAAATGACTCAACCTCTCCTAGCATTTCAAAACCTTGACACACAAAGAAAGAAAATTGGGTAAGTCTTACAGAGGACAGAGGTATGAACAAATCAAGTAAAGCATCTCAAAAACAAAAGTGAATTTCCTCAACTCCTAGACTCTATGATTTATTGATCAATAAGTGAAGCATAATAGTTGGCTGCTTGTTCAATCCTACAATTAGAACATATCAAAGGGGATGAGTCTTCTTGTTAATTCCTACAATTAGAACATATCAAAGGGTTTGAGACTTAATGCTCATTCCTACAATTAGAACATATCAAAGGGGATGAGACTTAACTCTTAATGTGTCAAAGCGCAATAATGCGCGATTTACCGTTTTTTTTTACCAAAGCGCGATAATCCGCGACTCATAGATCTCTTTAGAAACGAAATTACAGAAAATAAAAACTCCTCAGTGCGTGAAAAACTATGTTTTTGACTTCCAGCAATGGCGCTGTTTCCCTCTATAGTGTCATCGCTCGATTTGCAAAGTTTTTTTGGTAGCTTTTAAGGTTTTTTTTCCGAAGATATGATTTTGCTATACTTTATTACTAAAATAATGGTACAAAACTACAGGTAAATATTTTTTAAACTCATTACGGTCTTTGGGATAAATAAAATAACCATTCTTATCCTAAAAGATGAAGACAGTATGACAATAATAATATATATGGATTTTACGCAATTTTTAAAATTTCATAACCGGTTGATTGCAATTCGGGAAATTCTTACGGCACTGAGGCAGAAGTTTTCCGAAGACCTTATGGCAGATTAAGAGTTAATGCTCATTCCTACAATTAGAACATATCAAAGGGTTTAAGACTTCTTGTTCATTCCTACAATTAGAACATATCAATGGGGATGAGACTTAAAGCTCTGTCCTAAAATTAGAACATATCAAAGGGTTTAAGACTTCTTGTTCATTCCTACAATTAGAACATATCAAAGGGGATGAGACTTAATGCTTAATTCATGACATATTATTTGAAAGAAAAAAAAGTCTTAAAGCTCAATGAAATACAAGAGATAAAGTTAAAATGATCAGCTTACAATGGCAAGGTACTTGTTCTGCTTTAAGATCCTCAACTGTAATAGAACCTTCAATTTCTTGGGATACAGAACTATCTGGAGAAAGCACAACTTTATTACTTTCTATTTCTGGGTTCAGAGCCTTTTCTGAAATGTCTTTAGATTTGTGTAAATCTGATGGAAGGATTTCTGGACCTATGTTTAGCACATCACCACAGTTGTTCACTTGTGAAGTTAAAGGAGTACCAATGGAAACCGATTCAGTGCAGCCATTTGATGAACATAATTCTTCACCTTCAAACGTATTTATTTCTCCGCCATTGGTCAAAAATTTGTGTGTGTTATCTGGCTTAGCAGTTATGTTATTCTCATCCAGCTGATGTAAGTTTTCATGTGTTTCCTTACTGCATGCTGTGTCTGCCAGATTATCATCATGACCATTGTTGGCGACGTCAGTCTCATTTTTAGGCAAGCTCCCCGATGACATAAGGCGCTTTGTTCTTTTGTTGACCTCCTCATGAATTCTTAAAATCTGTTTCTGGAGGTTTTGGCAAATTTTAGCACAAAGTTCTTGAGCAACATGATTGGCTGTCTTGGCTTCATCCCTGCTTTTCTTGACCTCCCTCCCCGAGTCGTCATAACCATCAGACTTGGCACGTTTGGCTGCTTTAGAAACACAGTTCTCACCAACTAGTGCATCTTGGTTTTTCTTTTTACTTTTAGCGCCTGTGCTAATGTTAGTTTCATTGAAAGGATCAGAGGGCCGTCTAGTTTCATTGTTTCTACAAAATTTACTTATAGCAGGTTCACTGTATTCTTTTTTAATGCTTCTCATTTCAGAGATTTCACTGAGTGAGTTGGAAGCTGTGGATAGATTCAAACTGTGACTGGCAACGACTGGACAGCTGTCCCCTCCTTCTACATGAGCTCCACCACCCATGGCTCCTTTATTCTCCAAATCTCCATTGGGTTGAGCCAAAGGTTCATTGGCATCATCCCCTTCCTTGGGCACTTGAATAGATACTTCGATATCCTCACCTTTTTGCAGGAGGCCAACTCGTATAGTCTTGCCACTGATGGCCACAGAGCCAACATTTTCTGTGGCACTAGCTGGCAAACTCCTACTCCAAGATTCAAAGAGCTGTGAGAGGTGTTTAGATATTTTGTTGGGTTTGTCTCGTTTCAACTCAAATTTGGCCTGAGATATCAGAGCCTGAAGTTCTGGGTCGTTGAAAAATGACGACTGTAAGATCTTATCCAAATCATGACAACTTCTGTAGATGCGTATGATGTCATGAAAGCATTCAGGTGCTGATACAGTCACATCAAAGTTAGACAGATGCTTCTGCAGCCTTACTAGAGCAGTTTCTGCTCGGTACAAAAGAGAATCGAGTTCTTGCTTGTGCTCACAAAGAACCACTTGATCATACCCACTGTCATCTTTGTCTGTTCTGAAACAAACAAGCCAATTATTACAACCACCGTCATTTAAAAGATCTCACCAATTAAATCAAAGTTATAACATCTTATAGGGAGAGTCCACATGAGATTTGTAAACTTACTTTGGCCCATCCTCCTCTCCTATAAGCTCCTGTTCTGATTCAGTTTCCCAAGTTTCCACGGATCCTTCAGATGCATAGTCTGACTCAGACTGCCAACTATCATCAGTGAAATCATCAGCCTACAGACAGACAGTAGTTTATTTAGTAATCACATTTTACTCATTTCTATTGGATTTTATTTTGGTAAGAGGTACAAAACTACATCTACTACTAATTAAGGAAATAATAAAGAGTGAATAGTTAAATAAATATAAAGCCTGGACTTTAGAGAAAAATGTATAATAATATGAACTCAAGTTATCATTCACAAGTTTACTAACATCATCAGAAACAATGAAAATCTCCTGGGGAAAATGTTGACTAATACTTCCGTCAGTCCATTTGATAAATAAGTGACCATTCGGCTCAAGCTCACATATCTGACCAATGGTTTGTGGAGTTTGATTCTCATCCTGAAAGAAATAAACATTTGATTTGTCTGAGGATTTTTTGGTAATTTAATATTTAAGCCATCAAATTGAACTCTACTAGCTTCTATCACAGGCTGTTAAAGTATTTTAAAACATTTGCTTGATATGATTGATTTAAAACATGTAGTGAAAACATAAGCAGCAGAAATGCTGCTTAAGCGGCTATTTATCTTTTGTGTCCATGTGTCGAGGAAAACAATTATATATTGAAAATGTTAATTACCGTGCCTATACTTGTTCTAAAGCCGACCTTGTTTTGACAAAATCTAGGGGAAAAGTTGGGGGGGAAGGCTTATGAGCATGTCACAGGTGATTTCTCCATGTATTCTGAATATTAGTGTTGTTATTGTAGATCATCAAGGTTCTTTTCTACATTCTACAAGATTCGACTGCTTTACCATAAGCTATAATATATTACTAAACATCTGCAATTACCATATTTAATCATTTTATTTAATTTTGGTGAATATTTTAATAAATTATTTTACAAATTTTTTTTAAACAATGAACTTTAATGTACGTGCCCCTGTTAACCAAAGAAATGTTTACTTTTAAATACCTTAAATCTTGCCTAACAAAGAGCACAAACACAAAGATAGGCAGTATAAAATAAACATTCAAAATGACCGATTTAGCTTGTAGTTTAAAAAAATGGGTACCAGTCTTGCGATCAGGTTATACACCTTTAATTCTTTTCTCTTTCAAAAGAGACGGGGGGGGGGGGGCTTATGAACGAACGGGCCATAGAACGAGTATATACAATATTATTAAATTTTAATGAATAGATTTCTTTAAGTTAATTGCTCATTAAAGTTTCAGGATTTAAAAAAAGAGCACTAAATTACATACAATGGATTTTAGAATTTTTATGTTATTTTTTTAATTATAAAGAAAAATGAAAGTAAATTGAGAAAGTAAATTAGGGGAAGCATGACTTCTAACAGTTTAACATCTTTAACATTGTTAACATCTTTAACGTTGCTAGCATCTTTAACATTGCTAAGATCTTTAACATGTGCTAGTGCTAACATCTCCATCAATATCCCGGATCCCATATATGACTTACAGTAGCTGAAACTTCAAAGCCACCAACGCGTACAATACTCTGACCAGGTCGGAATTTGTAGTCAGGGTGATCTTTGATGTCATAAACACTCATCTCAGTGTTTCTTTCAACACAAGTGGGTCTGGACACAAACAACAAAATATTCTTTCACAGTAAAGGGAAAACAGAATTTTTGAAATTACAATGCAGTGATGGTATGAATAATCTAAGATAAAGTTTTTAAGATCATTCGTTTATGATGACTGGTTAAAAGAAAAGACAGATTAACCGCCCATCAGAAAGCTTTGTTTCTCTCAGCAGAAACTGCTAACACAGAACCCTTAAATCATCTATGCCGGATATCAATAAAAACTAGACAAGAAGTGTTATAAAAATGGAACACAGGTGATATATAATAATAACAATCTTAAATATCTTTTTAAAATGAAATTTTGTTTATTTGTTATTTTTATCCAATGATCTTCCCTTTGGCAATTTATTAGTAATTAACTTTTTAAAATTAAATGTTTATAAGATGTATGCTGAAGTCATCAGTGTCATAAAAAAAGTTAAAGATACAAATATATAAACATAGCCCATACTCTGTTGCTTTGCCCACATCATATGCCCTGAACCAATGGATTCGGCAAGTTCTTTCATGGTGATCTGCTGTCACAACCACACCATAGTCAACTGGTTCAGGAAGTTCTGAGGAGATTAGAAATATTATGTCAATAATAAAATAACACTTGCTGTTAGGAAAATAAACATCCACAATATGTCAGACAGCCAGAGGAAGCTTTCATCAACTACAAAAAAATAAACTTACCTATATTGGGCAATACAAAATCACCTGGGAAGAATTCTAATTCATCTAAATGATGAACAGGAAATAAGTTAATAGATGGTATATCTTTTTCTACTGATCCATCCTGAAAGATTCAATAAGTAAACAATGGTGAATATAGAGTATATCATGTAGATATAGATACCTAACCAAAAAGCCTATCCCAGTCATTCCTCCCCCCCCCCCCCTCACCTCTCTTCAAGCAGTGGCAAAGGCAGAAATTGAGTCATTTTCAGACAACCAAGTTGTTTTTACTGAAATCTTAAACTACCTTTAAAGAAACCACTTTGTCATGATCTTTCATATTTGTTTTAATCCACATATTTCCTGTCACAGTCACACATTCCCTGTCACAGTCACACATTTCCTGTCAAAGTCACACATTTCCTGTCACAGTCACACATTTCCTGTCAGTCACACATTTCCTGTCACAGTCACACATTCTTTGACAAAGCTAATGATTTCTTATAAAAAAACATTTTTTGACACAGTCATTTGTTGACTTAGTCATACTCATTATCAGCAACATAAATTTATAATTTAAATTTTACTTTGCATATATAATACTTTTTTGCTTATTTTTTTAACTTAAGTATTGAAATAAAATTGGGCTGGTTACCAATGTCCCTATGATAAGGTCGTTGGTCAGTCTGCAAAATAGCGAAACTTGTGAGCAAAGTTGCACAACATCCATTTTTGGGCAATATTTTACAAAATTTGCTCCGCTGTAATTCTAAACTGTTGCGCGGCATGGGTCAGATAACTGTCTGACGCCGCGCAGCTTAAAGGGAAGATTGCTGGTTACTACACATTAGGATCAAAATAATATTTGACTTTGTGCTTGAATAGTAATAATAATTTGAATTATATAAATATTTGACTAAGTGTTTGATAGTAATATTACTTTCAATTAAATCAAGATTCAATATAAAAATAACATTTTTGATTGAAAAGGTTGTTTTTATAACAAATCTACTGGTTTTTATGTTAATTCTACTAATATAGGATAAATTTTTTGAAATGTATTAATCCAGTTTATTTAGTTTTAATTTTAGTGTGCTCTGGAAATTTCAGACAGAACTAGGTGTTCCTTGAAGACACAAAGCAAAGCTGAATTTAAATTTTCTGCAAAAATTTTTAACTAACAAAAATAGTTTACAAGTACATGAACCAGAAATGAGAGGCAATACAGTTCTTCTCAGCATCACATATAGTTTAAACTTTATGTTTAGACTAAAATCTGACCTGCCACATGACTTTTGCCCAGGACGTGGTGAATTCGATTTCCACCTCTACCACTTCACCATGTTTGACAACTCTTTCCTTGGGTATTCGCTTCTTTCCTCCGGTCACCTTATGACTTGGATTGGGTTTTCCTGGTTTGTGGCGTGATGTACCCTTATGGCCATGTTTCTTTTTCCTCCGCCCACCCCCACTGCGACCTCCAAAGGCACCAAGCCTATCATCTCCGTCAGATTCATCATCTTCAATATCTTCAAAATCTGCATCATCCAAATCCTTTTCAGAAAAACTACTCTGTAGTAAAAACATTAGAAAAAAATATAAGAAAAAATTATATAAACATCTGAGGTCTTCCAATTGGTAAATAATAAGAAAATTTATGTTAAGTGCAAAAATTTGGACATTTCTGCCTTAAATATGTAAATGATATTTTTATTATTCCTAGATCAAGCACTTTCAAAATAAATTCAATATTTTATAGATAATCATATTAGTTTATCAATTTCAGTGCTAAAGTTAACATTATTAGTCTTTAAAAAATACTTACAGAACATTTAATGTCTTCAGAGATTCTATTATCATCCTCATCGAATATCTTGATAAGAGTATCTTTTGTCATAACTGACTGTGGATTAAAAGCTTTGCCAGGTATTACTGTTGAAATGATGTCATCATTTTTTACCATGTAGGCCATACGATCACCTATCTGGATACTGCAGTGACTAAACCAGTCTAGAACTTGAAGTCTGATATTAGAGAGTACAAAGGCAAATTTTTTATGTGAAATTTCAGGACCCAACAATACAACATTGGTATTAATTTTCCTCATAATTTTACAAATTAAAGTTGTGCAAATAAATGAAAGACTGTGGCTGACAAGTCTTTGACCCAGAGGGACTTCGCTTAGGTTAAAAACTAATGAAAATAACTTAATATGAATTGTCCATTTACCTGAATGTGCAGAGTGGTGTAAACTAATTTTGTTTATATACTTGCCTCTCAATATTATCTCCTTCTATCATTCTAGGTGGTGGGTTTACTGAAACATTCGGGTTGTCTATTTTTTCATAGCCACGAAATATCCAGTGGACCTCAACATTCTTCGTGATGATCTAAGAATAGAAACAGTTTATATAAATAAACATTAACTGCTAGTTCCAAAATGTTATGGCCAAAAATAATTGATAGAAAGGAATACAACAAATATTACTATTGCCTTTGAATATTGTAAGATGATCTGCTGTAGCTTATTTAATATATAGGGCGGTGGTATCATCCCAGACAATTATTTCAGCCTTACTAATGTTCTATAATTGCCTATACTTAAGTCATCATCTACTGAGGCTAGACAGATTCATTTTATAGACCATTAGCCTTATTTAGCTATTTAATTAGAGCATACATTGGTACCTTGGTATATGTCTGCTTTGCAATAAGTCCAACTTTGTTAGGACGCAAGACATTTTGCTTGGTATACAACCTTTGTTTGGAATACAACCTGCGTGCTTCATGCAATTTTGGTGGATTTCCCCATTCTTCCTCGTCACATGTCATCACAAAAAGTTAGACCCCCCTCCAATCTGACATCAACAAGCTGTGCACCCTGTCCCCTTTATAAAAGCCATATTTCCCTATTTGAACATGAGAATGCTTCAAATCACCTTATCGTCATTCAAATTTGTATTTAATGCGAGGTTGCACTCTTACATCATAACACGCCTGAAGCCAATTAAAACGTCATTAAAAAATTGTAATCAATCAAATATTTAAGTGGAACATTTATTTAAAGGTACACATTTTTTATATGGTGTCACAATTCTAAAATATCCCCCCACCCCTTGTCACACATCGTTACAAATGTGTGACCCTAGTGCTTCTAGGTTTTTTTATTTACCAAATGGTAATCATTGTCAATTCTGAATATTCTCCAGTAATGAATCTTACTGCACTTTTTTTGCATTAGTTCTAGTTTATCATTAATCTTTCCATTAAAAAAATTGATTTTACTAATACTAAGCACTTTAATTTCCCCTTTTTTCTATAAGGCTGTATAATTCAATTATTGTTAACTAAATATACCTCCTTTTTCTGTATCCATTTTTGTTCAAACTAAAAGGTCAAAGCATGAATCTTTCTCACCTTTTCTACAGTAACATAGACCATGGGAGACTTTCCTTTTTTGTTGGCCACTTTACTGCAGTAACGAGGAGAAGAATGAAGCCATTTAGCATCACTAAAGCAATCCATCGAACCTTTCAATTCTTGTCCAGGGTAGTGAAGACAGACACTAAACTCACCATGCTTTTTTCACAAAAATGGACAAGAATTTCATTGAAATTATTCATAGTTTCTTAATGCTTGTATAATTACATCTAACAAAATTTTACAAGTCAGATTTTAAATGACTATAATTTAAAAAGACTTTTCACAAGTATGCACTTAAGAACATTAACAATCATTTGTATTAAAAATGTCCTACCCTTGATTTCTTCTCCGTTATATCCTCACAGCTGAAAAGATCATCTTCATCTACTTGACACCTGAATTCATGAAGGAAAAAAGCCAGAAAAAGATTATTTAACAATTCAAATTAAAATTTAAGTAGACAAGAAAGACTAAAATAAGAACTAATAATAAAATAAGTACTAAAATGTTCCAGTAAAAGTAATTACCTTGCACCATCAGGAAAAACAATGATAAGTTCATAATTGACAGTCTCCACCCTTCCAAGCCATGAATCCAAGAGAACCTCCTGGCCATTATCAAATTTCTGAATTAGAAAAAATATCCATATTGATTCATCAAACGTTTGGAAAAAAAAATCTCTAATATTCACCTTTAGAAAGCAAAAGAAAAAAAAATCTACTAAACAAATTCAATTATAACTACAGAACAGTAAACAATTTCATTAATTAAAAGTTGTTTAAAATTTTTATAATGTTAATTTTAAACATGATTTTGCTTCTTAAATTATTCAAATATCTAAATCTTGTGAATATTATTGACTAAAGAATAATTCCTTTTTAAAATTATTTTTAACCCTATGAATCCCAGAGCTCTCAAATGAACACTAAATCCACCTTTCACATAAAGAGGTGGCATTATGTAGAATTGGACTGTGGTGAAGCTTTCAAATATAATTAAAAATTAAAACTAAATTTACACATACATTATCTAATGTATTATGAAAAAAACGAATTAATTAGAGAAAAGAAAAGAAGAAGTATGGGCTAAAGTCCCTAACATAATGAACACATAGATGAACACAAAGGAAGAGTTACAAGTTACAACAAACCAAAACTGTAAAAACATTTAACAGGCACATAAGATTGTGAACTTGGTTAAAACCACATAGAGCCAACATACCAATAAATAACTAGACACAAGGAAATTCACACAATTTGTGTATCTTTTACCAAACAGACAGGATGCAAACTCTCTGTCAAACTTCATGGATTTCAAAGTCGAAATTAAGTGTCAGAAAATGGCTTGACATTGCCTAACAATATTAAACTAACATGATGATTTTGCTGTTTGCTGCTACCTTTCAATATTTTTATATACCAAGTGAAGCTATTTAAAAATTTATGAACACCTCTTTGTTTACCTCTGGACTAACATGCACCTGGAGGTTCTTTAACCAGTAAACAACTAGGTGACCACCACTTACAATGCCGACAACCAAAAATGTATTTGGCCTATTTATTGTACTGTATATATCTTCTTTTACACTAACCTGCAAAGGTAATAAATCTTTCGAGTCAACATTATAGATATATTTATTTGTGCGCAATACATGCAAATGACATTTGACATCCATATCCATTACGAATCCACATTGTGTATCCTGACCAGGTACAAGACATCGCACGACATCACCTGGCATAAGTGAACGATCTATGAGATGAACCTGTAAAGTCAAATTTAAGAATAATTTAGAACAAATACACATTTCAATGCATACTATTCTTTTTAAAATACACAATAACAAATGCAGGACTCAAAATGGACAATGTTTTTGTTTACAAGTAACAGTAGCTATCTATCTCTCTCTCTCTCTCTCTCTCTCTCTCTCTCTATATATATATATATATATATATATATATATATACAGTGGAACATCTCATAACAAGTGATTTGCATAACGAACAAATATAAATGTGAAAAAGTTGATTTCTTAACAAGCAACATTTGGCATTACAAGTTATGAATACAGGAGAAGTCCCTTTTTCCCAATATTCATTTGTGCGCTGGGACTTTGAAGCATTAGTTTGTGTTTAAAACTTGGTCTGTTAGCATATTGTTTTCATGTGTGATCACTCGTTTTTACAAATTTTGTATTCAGACAGTATTTGTAACTTTTTAATGTGCTAAGTGTAATAACCTGTGATGAAATTCTTTGAAGAAAAAGCCACAAGAAGACATTCATAAAAGAAAAAACGAATTGTTGAAATCAAATGTAAAATCTATGAAAAGCGAGAACAAGGTGTGAGCGTGGCTAATTTAACGCGCAGATACAATCTATCAAAATCAACGATATGCACTATTCTCAATAACAAACTCAAGGAGACAAATGCTTCAAAGTTGTGTCAAGAATCTCTGCAAACTGATTAACTCTTAAAGTCGCAAAGCGTCGTAATGCGTCTCTTCCCGCTATCCCTAAAGCGTCGTAATGCGTCCCTAGATACAAATCTCATTAGAAATGAGATCTCGGAAAGTAAAAACTCTTCAAAGCTTGAAAACCGATGTATTTGACTTCCGGCAATGGCGGCCTTTGCCGGCACTAGTGTTAACGCTCGATTCGCGATGTTTTTTGGTAGTTTTAACGTTTTTTTTTTCGAAGATACGTTTTCGTTATACTTCATTACTAAAATAATAGTTCTAAACTACAGGTCAATATTGTTTCAAACTCAGTACGGTCTTTTGGATGCGTAAAATAACCATTCTTAGCCTTAAAAATGAAGTCAGTATGACAATAATATTAAAAATGGATTTTACGCAAATTTTTTAATTTCATAACCGGTTGATCGTAATACGGGAAATCCTTACGGGACTGAGGCGGAAGTTTTCCAAAAACCTTATGGGGCTTTAAGAGTTAAGGTTTTGTGTTTTTCTTTACCTGATTTTTATGACGTTTTTTATTATTGAAAATTTTGTGTTGTTATTTTGATTTCTCTTTTGTTAACTGTACACGTAACAAGCATGCTATTGTTATTGCAATAAATTTATATCATTACACATTTTCAATCAATGACAAAATTTGAGTTTGCTAGATGTGTATGTAAATTTGTGTTGAATCTGAGAGCACTGTGTTAAAATGTCAAACTATCATAATTTTTAAATTATTAAAATTTTAATGCCTGAAAAGAAAGGCTAAAGTTTAAAAAGTCATATTTATATCAATATTTGATTTGTAGTCAAATATGGGACCAACATTATTTTAAACTATTAGGGTCACAGGGTCTTGGTAAAGAGCCTACATACATGTACATGAAAAACAAAAGAACTCAAACTATAATAATTTTAAAAATAGTTTTCATGCCTCAAAAAAATAAGGCTGGATAAAAATTTTAAAAATTAATTATAGAAAGAAGTATTTGATTTTTTAAATATATTTGGAACCAACATTTGTCCAAGTTATTGGGGTCAATAGATCTTGCCATCGGGCTTACATCTATTGTAAGGAGGCAAGCCCCCACTTGGAACCCCCAGGGCAAGAGAAAAAAGGTGGACCCAGAACTGGAGGCAGTCTGTGTCTTATAAATTATAAAGACAAAGAAAGCTATAAAAGCATATGACCCCGTGACCTATCAGCATTTTCTGATCACCGGTTTATAGTCTGTTTCAGGCATTCAAAAATCTTATCGGCGCACGCCGCTTAGTGAAGTACATGTACCTATATTACGATAGGAATTTGAAAGATGTATCAAAGATACCGGGTGATTAATCGGCCCACAAATTTGAGTTCAGTCTTTTAGTGACAGTTTTCCTGCTAGTCAAAGGCATTTGATTACCACATTAATAGTACGGCGAGTGTGGCTCAAACCCTATTTGAAAAGAAAAAACGGGGAGGGGAAACTTGTGCGCCGCAAAATTAAATTATTCTGGCGAGTTGGCAATAGAAAAATAATATGTTTTTCTTAAATAAATTCCAATTTATCATCATTGTTTACTCCGTAGCTTTATAAATTTTATTATTATTATTAATTTTAAAACGCGATTTAACTGAGCTGACCGGCATCACACACAAGAGAGGTAAATAATGAAAAATGCCTCGCTAACTTTAACGAACGATTGAACCGGTCCTCATATTTAGACAGGTGAACTACGAGTCCTCAAAATAAAATTTTAAAAAAGACAATTAACCATCACTGTTTTATTAATTCTTTGGAATTTTTTATTTTTTAAATGCGTTGAATTGAGGGCAATGCGGAAAGAGCTGAACGCAAGCGGGGGAAGCGGGCTTTGATGACATCAGACGACACCAGGCGACAACATTCTCTTACTAGTTCTCAAAACATAAGGGATATTAGGACGAGCGGTTAAACGATTAACCGGTCTTTTTTTGACCGGTTAGCCGGTCCTCAAAAACAAGCGGTCTTAACAACCTTAATTTTAAATAACTAAACTTTTCTGGCCTTGCCCCTACTTAGTGGACACATCCCCCAGCATCTATTTTTGTAATACAGTCAATATTGTTCAATGATTGAAATATGATTTATTTTGTTTAAAACACCCCCCCCCCCAAAAAAAAAAAAAAAAA
>MUZC01000647.1:60886-96421 GCA_002072015.1 Radix auricularia | reverse complement strand
TGTTATTTGTGACAAGAGACCAGGGGGGATTTAATAATGGTCAAAAAATAGCGTGATGCACTTTATGGACAGCCCATACTCCTTTATTATTTTTATTAAGGCTTATTTATATTTTGACAGGAGATTTAAAAAAAAATAATTTTTAGTGCCAAAAAAGAAAAATAATAAATTATAACTTTATAATGTACTTGTACTTTTAAAATTTTAATTTAAATACTTTAACGAGTATTTAATACTTAAAAATTATTTTTCATATGTTTTGTTGATATTAACTCTTAATGCGCCATAATGTTTTTCGGAAAACTTCCGCCTCAGTCCCGTGAGAATTTCCCCGAATTGCAATCAACTGGTTATGAAATTAAAAAAAAAAACTGCTGAAAATGTATTTATAATATTATTGTCATACTGACTTCATCTTTTAGGATAAGAATGGTTTTATACCTATCCAAAAGACTGCCTTGAGTTTAAAACTATATTTACCTATAAAGTACCATTATTTTTACATAAAAGTACAGCAAATAACATCTTTTTAAAAAAAACGTAAAAACTACTATGAAACTATTTGAATCGAGCGGAAAAAACGAGCAAAGGCAATCGCCACCATTTCCGGAAGTTGAATACATCTTCTATCCCGCACTGAATAGTTTTTACTTTCTGTGATTTCATTTCTAAAGAGAGTGTTATTGAGGAGCGCTTTACTGCGCTTTGGTAATAGAGGCTAGGCGCAATAAGAGTTGAAAAGGGTTTTAAACTTGTATTAAAAATGATTAAAAGTGTTTTTTAAAATCAGCATGCGAGTTGTTCTTTGTTTATTCATTTATTTTTTAAACCACATTTGAGTCTTGACCAGTTAAATTTCTTTCTTTCACGCATTAGGATGTCACTATTTGGCACTTTGTCTTGCAATTTAATACTAAGGATGCGACGCAGGCATTTCAAATGGAAGCTATTAAGCTTGCGCTCTTGGGATGTATAAGTGGTCCATGTCTCACTCCCGCATAGTAGTGTACTGATGACACAGGCTCGATAGACGCACAGTTTGGTTTTCTACTTTAGCTTGGTGTTTTGCCAGACCCGCTTATTTAGTTTAGCCATTGTAGCAGCTGCCTTGCCAATTCCGCTGTTTATTTCTTCTTCAATGGACAGTGTATTTGAGACCTTGGACCCCAAGTAGGTGAAGCTGTCCACTACCTCCAAGTTTTCATTATCGATTATGGTTGGAGGAGGTAGAGTGTCGTGGGCCATGATGTTTGTCTTTTTCAAGCTGATTTGCAGACCAAATTCTTTGCAGTCACTGGAGAAGCTTGACACGAGTTGTTGCAAACCAGTTTCTGTGTGTGCTGTTAGTGCCGCATCATCCGCAACTAGTAGCTCACGAATTAGGATATCTGTCGTTTTGGTCTTGGCTCGGAGGCGGGAAGTGTTGAAAAGTCCTCCATCAGCTCTGGTATGTAACCAGATTCCCTCACTGCTATCCTTGAGAATGCGTATTGAAGAAGTACAGAGAAGAAATTTGCGAACAGTGTTGTTGCGAGTACACAACCTTGTTTAACTCCGCTGCTGACTGGAAAGGCTTCTGACTTAGCTCCATCCAACTGCACTGTTCCCTGCATATTTTCATGGAACTGTCTGATGGCAAGTAGGTGAGGGGGACAGCCGATTTTTACCAGTATTTGGATAGCCTGTTCCGACTGACGAAATCTAAGGCTTTTGTAAGATCCACAAAGGCAATGTATAGTGGCATCTGCTGCTCTCTGCATTTTTCCTGGAGCTGTAGTATGGAGAACACCATGTCTATGGTAGACCAACCAGTAAACTAAGGTGGTGAACTTTGTCAAATGCCTTTGAGAAGTCTAGTTTTGCCAGTGACACAGTTACAGATGAATGGACAGGATACTGAAATTTAGAATAATTACCATTTTGTTGTGCTGGAAAGGAATTTTTTTTATCTTAACAACCCCACTATTCACACACAAAGCTTCAAAAAGCTTTGATCAGAGCCAAGCGAAAACTGAAGACACTTTGGAACAAATGTTGACTTTTTCGCTTCTTATTTCAAGGAAATTATGATAGTATTAAAAGGGAGATAACTCAGGCGGTGGATGAACCAAAATATCCACTTGGGCAACACACAAAAATTAACTTAAGAAAAAAGTTTCTCCATTTACTTGCAACAATGGCACCGTAGTGCAATTTGTAAATTAGTACTTAGTAATACAAAAAATGTTATATTTTAATTTAAAAATATATTTCCCAATATTATATGACCTAAAAAATAAGGCGTGTAAAAAAAAAAAGAAGGGATGACCAGAAGTAACTGTTCATGAGTCAGAGGACATATTTTGTTGATAACATTTCCTTTATACTTAGGCCTATATAAACTAGTGTCCAGTTATTGGGGAAGAGACAAAGTGTACCAGCATCAAGGAGCACAAAATTAGTCATTATAGATACAGTGAAACCCATTTCATTCTCATTTATTAGTGCACATCATGTTTTTAAACACATTTCAAATATATTTATAAACTGCTGCCTTAATGGTTTTCATTTGTCTTGATCATCAGTTATCTGGGACGAATATGTCAAACTCCTACTCCTAAGTTTTCAATATATAGATATATTATGCCTTCCAAAGTATGTATACTAACGCACATTGAAAAGTAATAAAAGGTTTTGCCTCAAACAGCTCAGTTTATAATTTTACTTATTTCAGGTTGCTCTAACAATCACACCTTTTTTGCTTGGAGGAGCAACTCTAAGTCGTGAGTTTGCAGCATGGTTAGAAGAGCATGAGTTGTTTGTTCCGGATGATGATGATGACTAGAGAAAGTAAGCTGCTTAAGTTTTAAATAATGTTAGATCAGGTAATCTATTATTTTATCATCTATGCACATTTTAAATCATTCTTTTTGGTCTTTAAATGCCAAGATTTTGATGTTAGAAATGGAGATAAGTGTAACCTTTATTTTCTGTTTTATTATTGAAAATTTAAATTTAAGAATGAAATTAAACTACAAATTAATGGTTGTATATTTTTGTTATATCTCCAGACAATAAGTATATGTGGATGTCATATTTTGGAACATGTTGATAGCGCTTACAGACTCCAAAACTTTATAACTTTTAACATTTATATTCACATAAAGTTATTAGAATTTTAGAGATGTATATATATGTAAAAAAATGTGATAATGTAATCAAAATAATTCTAATTAGCTTTGGCAGCACATGTACTATATTTTCAATGTAGAAAGAGTTTTAATATATTGAAGCTGCACATGAATTTGTTATTGGGAAACATAATATCATCATTAACTTTGACTGAAATATTGCTTTCCAAAAAATGTCTTCAGTCACATTTTTACAATTTATATTTAGTAATTACTCTTTTAAAATGCTGCAGTACCAAGTCACATTATAACTTTGTAAAAACTTTTTGATCAGTAATTTTTGAGACCAGTGAAAATTCTGACAAAACTCTTAAAAGTAATTTTGCGAGTTAATTAAGGTTTGAATTGGAAGTAAGAAGCTACTCTGCATTGTAGACAGGATTCTTTTATCTTTTCTTGTATTATTATTCCAATAACTAAATTTAAATATTCATTAGTGATCTGTTTATAAATTTGTCATAGGTGAATTTTTATTAATAACTATTAGAACTAGAATAGTAATAAAATTTGTGTACTACTTTTTTATTTTAGAATTTGTGAGGGTTTTAATTTGTGAATTATTTTATTATACATTGACATTTATTAACTAAAGTTAGTACCTTTTTTTTTGGCCACTGAAAGCTTTCATTTACTTTTGTAGTAAAAAAATTATTCATGTGATATAAAAAAAAACAAAAAACAAACTATATTGCAATTGAATCTCACCCCAGAAATTGTTTTTGGTGGTTTGAATTTTCCTTATTTCCCTCCTTATCCCCAATAATTGTCTCTTACAAACTGATAACAAAAATATGTGTCATTACCAACTTTCAATATGTAACAATGCATAGTTATTTTGTAACCTTTACTGAATACAGTAATACCAGTTATTTAGTACAACTTAATTTTAATTTTAAAATTTAGCTTAGAGTGTCATGAAGTTCTAGGATAAGCTTAGGTTGTGCCTTGCAAGTAAGAAGGTTGCTGAGCTCTGTTTTTAACTATGTTGAAATTCTAGAGTGGGTGACTTTCTCACCATGCACTTTAAAAGATGTTTTTCCTTTTAGTGCAAAGATTTAAATTTTTTCTTGCTTGCCATGTGTTTTTAGTAATCTAAGTTAAAAATTATTCTTAGCTGTAATTACAATTTTTCCATTAATTACAGTTACCTTTATCCATTATCTTTATGATTTAAGGTAAATTATTAAGTTTGCAAATGTATGGTTTACCTGTTACCGTGGAATGGCTTACTGACCTTGTTTCTTATTAACATTTTATTTAAATACTAAATGGTTAACTTAAAATAAATATTCAAATCTTCAGACTTGATTATAAGTCTGGGAAACTACCACCACGTTGGTAAATGGTAATATTTGGGCATTGACCTCATCCAGAGACATTCTAATCTTCATTGAAGCACCTTGTCACTTTGACTTAGTGTTAACACACTATAATTTGAATCCATTTAAAGTCTTAAGACATTATAGCTTGAATCCATTGAAAGTCTTAAGACATTATAATTTGAATCCATTGAAATTGAAAGTCCTTAGACATTATAATTTCATTGATTATTTTCCTATTCCTAATCAATTTGAACAGTTTGAATTATTTAAAACTTGGTCAGAGTTAATTGATGGTATAACTAAAGCACACATAAAACAAACTTGTATATCATTTTTCGAGCTAACCAGTGTGATATCCACACACATTTTCGAATACCTGAATTTAACCTCATGCATATTGGGTTTTATTCTATCAATATGTCATTCTAAATATCTTTTAATTTTTATAGACATTTTATTCCGAGTGTGTAATATTGTCTTAAATATGATTTGATTCCCGGTAGATACTTTTGTTTTGTATAAATATTCTTTGTATATCTAGAATAAATAAAGTGGAAACTCAAGATGAAAGTTTTAATTGTTTTGATGATTAAATTTGTAATTTATTTAACAATTTCCATTATAATTATAATCCAAAGTAATACTTTATTTCTTTAGCTTTATGTCAATTTGGTCTCTAAATTTCCAGTGTTTGGTTTACATCCACATTTTTACATGTACTATGTCAGTCTCCTACTTTTTCAAGATAAGAATTAGATTTAAGAGAAACTGCAGTGATTTTGTCTCAGCTCTGATATAATAATGTTATTATAAAAATTAAAGACTTCACCAAAAGTAGAGAGGCCTGCTGTCAACAAACTCTTTGCCTAGGATTATTGAACATGGGCTCATTAATGGATGATTCATGAGTAAATCAACTGAAGCCATGGATTTGATTTCTTATCTGAAATGGGTTTGATTGCACAACTGAAATGGGTTTGATTGCACATCTGAAATGGGTTTGATTGCACAACTGAAATTGGTTTGATTGCACATCTGAAATGGGTTTGATTGCACAACTGAAATGGGTTTGATTGCACAACTGAAATTGGTTTGATTGCACATCTGAAATGCGTTTGATTGCACATCTGAAATGCGTTTGATGCACAACTGAAATTGGTTTGATTGCACATCTGAAATGGGTTTGATTGCTCATCTGAAATGGGTTTGATTGCACATCTTAAATGGGTTTGATTGCACATCTTAAATGGGTTTGATTGCACATCTGAAATGGGTTTGATTGCACATCTGAAATGGGTTTGATTGCACATCTGAAATGGGTTTGATTACACATCTGAAATTGTTTGATTATACACCTGAAATGGGTTTGATTACACACCTGAAATGGGTTTGACTACAAAGCTGAAATTGGTTTAATTTCACAGCTGAAATTGGTTTAATTACATAGCTGAAATGGATTTTAAGGGGTTGATTACACACCTGAACATCTGAAATTGGTTTAATTACACAACTGAAATTGTTTTGATTACAATTACATAGCTGAAATGGATTTTAATACACATCTGAAATTGGTTTGATTTCACATCTGAAATGGGTTTGATTACACATCTGAAATGGGTTATATTAAACAGATGTATAAAAACGTTTTTACCATTGACATAGTGTTTGCAGTGAGGCGGCTGAAAGTTGAAAGTAATGTGCAAAAAACAGAACATGGACCTCTACTTCATAAACATCGACCTGAATAAAGAACAGAACATGGACCTCTTCTTTATATATGTTATTAAACATCGATCTGACTAAAGTCTTTGATACAGTCTGCAGAGAAGGGCTATGGACGATGATGATCAAGTATGGTTACCTAAGACTAAGAAAGTTTATAGCCAATATAAAGCCATGGTTATGCTTTCCAATGATGACATCTTTAGTCTGATGTTCTCAATCACGCAGACATAGGCCTTCAGGGATAGCAATGAAAAAGTGGACATTAGCTATCTCAATTCAATCTCAGGAGGCTTAAAGCAAAAACTAAGGTCAAGTCAGACACCACCGTTGACCTATTTGCTGACGATTGAGCCCTTTATGCTGGCTCACAATTGCTACAAGATGTGGATAGATTTTCTAGTGGCTGCTCAAAGCTTGGACTCACCATCAGCACAAAGAAGTTCTTATCTTGTATGTTACAGACGCTCCTTCTGTACAGAAGATTATTGCGACCTACGTATTTCTATGGTTTGTGTTTAGTCCTGTATTCTTACTAGAGTTTTAAATGATGATAAAGTGTTGGCTTTCCTGGTTTCTTCAGGCAACCCATTCCACGCCCGAATACCGGACAGAAAGAAAGAAAACTTGTATGTGTTTGTTCATGCATATGGAATAAGAAAGATGTTTTTATCTTTATGTCTATCTGAGGCTTGTATTCAGTTATCTTTGTGTTGTATTTGTAAATTAGAATTAATTGCCTTATGTATAATTAATAATTTACTCTTGGTTCTTCTATCCTCTAGTGTTTCAAGGTTTAATGATGGTGTTACTCTTGTCAGTTTTGAATATTCTCCAGTAATGAATCTGGCAGCTCTTCTTTGGATTTGTTCTAACTTATCAATATTTTCTTTGGTGGATGGGTCCCATACAGAAGATGCATATTCTAGTATAGGTCTCACCAGGTTGAGGTAGCATTTTAGTTTTATATCTTTGTTACATTTGTTAAAGTTTCTTTTTATAAAGCCTAAGGTTTTATTTGATTTTTTAATAACTTCATTGACATGGGGATTCCAAGATAGTTTCTCATTTATTATGACTCCTAAGTATTTTGCATCATTAGTTTGGGTTAGTTCTTTTCCATGAATGAAGTATTTTGAATTTATTTGTTTCTTTTTCTTTGTTACTCTTAGCAGTTGACATTTTTCTGGGTGGAAGGACATACTCCAGTTAGTTTCCCATTTTATTAATTCATCTAAGTCTTTTTGTAAAATTTTGCTATCTTGTTCTGACTTGATTGTTCTATAGATTATACAATCATCAGCAAATAACCTAACTTTTGTTCCTGTTGAGATATTGTTGGGTAAATCATTTATATAAATTAAAAATAGTAAGGAACCTAGGACAGTTCTGTAGCCTACCAGCCGGCCTGAGGTAAATCTTACACTTAGCCTACATTGTGCCAAAGATAATTATCATCAATGGCCACAAAAAAAACAATGCAGTGAACCGCTTCACCTACCTTGGCAGAGCACTGTCTCTCCTCAGGATTTTAAGTGAGCTTGCTTATCCCAAGTGATGTGTTTAAAAAAAAATCCATAACTAAATAGTTGATAGTTATGGAAATTTTCATGCTAGAATTATGTTTTAAAAATGATTAATTAATTAAAAAAAAAACAAGAGTAAATTTTTATAAAATCAACTTATTAACTTAAAAAAGAAAAGTTTATTTCAAGCAATACTTTAATACGGTAAAATGTCATCATGAAATTTTTACCGATTTTTCAACCCCGCTCGTTATTAGTCATCACAAAAAGTTAGACACCCCCCCCCCGGGGTCACAAAGCTTCGCCCCCACCCCCCAAATTTTTTTAATAAAAAATCCGTATTTTCTATTTGAAAATGAGCATGTTTCAAATAACTTTTTTGTCATTTAAGTATGCATTTAGTCATTTACTTAGTGTAATAATATCGTAATATGTGTGAAGTCAAATACAAAAATTAAAGAGGCAATAATTATATTGTAAGCAATCAAATATTTAAGTGAAACTTTTATTTAAAGTTGCGCGTTTTGATGTGAGATCAGTTCTTTTACCCCCCAAACCCCCTTTCACCCCTTGGAGCGTTACAGTTACGTCAGGTACGGACGATCCCCCCCGCCCCCACCCCCGGCACAACTGTGTTCTTGAAATCAAGTTTTAAGTGTAAACAAATAAACAGTTTAAGTTTAAAAATATTTGCTGAAATATAAGATGTTTTTCTTATCTAAACATACGCTCCTATACAGAAGATTATTGCGTCCACAGACCATGCCGGTCTGTTGGCAAGTGATGCAACGTTCACATTCAATATACTATGTGGGTTCCACGCTTTTCATTACCCAGCCGCCTTTATTTCCATAACTACTGTTGGGTGCGGAGTTGGGTGGACTCAGGGACGTCTCAGTCTCAAAACTTAATATTTATTACTTAACAATTGAAAAAGAATAAATTCATTTTTATAATTCTTATAACTGTTTGTATCCGCAATTTTGTCCTTGCTCAGTTAATAAAATTTATTAAGATTTTTAAAATTGACACCAAAATTATACGCAAAATGTAATAATTTCGTTTTCCCATCTTTTATAGTAATTCTTTTTAAGCTATATTCCGTATTTTTAAATGTCTGCCAACAGGCCAATGCGTCAAAATGGCGTCAAGTCATGACTTGAAAGAAGGTTACTATCGTGGTTTTTCCTCCCTCTATCTTTAATAACTCTGTTTCCATGTTTCATTCTCTTAAATTATCGTACGTCATTAGTTTAATTTAGTTTAAATATTAAATAGTATTTTATTGTTCAAAATGTATTCTTTATGACTAAGCCTATTTAGTATTTTAACTTTATAAGACTCAAGACTTATACTTATACTATAATTATAAATACTTATTTAAATTTTGTTTATTTAGTAAATTTACATTATTACATTGAATTGTAATTGAGAATTTACTATCTATGTCAATGTCTACTATGACTATTATTATTAAGCTATAGACATGGGTCCAATAATTGCAGGTCTAGTATTCATTTCTTAAAATTTAGTATTACATTTTAAATGTATTTTTTCTGCAAATATTAAATTTTATATCTAACCTTGCTGATCTTTTTTCTACTTCTACCTTTTTCATTAGTTCTAAAAGAAACACTCGAAAATCGAGGTGCTCTTGGAGAAATTAAGGCTAGAATAAGAGCACAAGTTTTTTCAGCTTTAGATGACCAGTCAGAGAGGAAACCACCTATAAGCAATGAGAATGTTCTCATATATGAGCTCATTCGAGAGTTTCTTGAGTTTAACAATTGTAAATATACTTCATCTGTGCTAGTATCAGGTAAATAATTTTTTTTTCACATAATACAATGGTAAAGTATAAATTTTTGCAACTAATTAAGGCTTAAGGTTGATTAAGACAGCCAGTTTTTCTTACCTTCAACACACATTTTCTATCACAATCAGAACAGAATGCCCATTTTTTAAATAGTTTCGGTTTGTCAATATTTTGATGATTTGTTTTTATTTGGTAAGAAGAGAATAAGGATGAAAGTAAATAAGTATTGGTGAATTTCTAACTGCTTATTATCACAGGCTCTTTGATTTCACCATCAGATGTTACGAAGCTAAAATTTGCTACATTCTCTTGTTGGTTCTCAAAACATAAGCAAAATAATGGTTAATGAGTCTTTTCTGGAACGGTCAACTGGTCTTCAAAAACAAGCTGTCTTAAACAATGTTAATGTAAACTTCCCTAAAATAAAATAGGGAAAGAAAGACTGCAGAAAAGATTTTAAAATATGTAAACAAGTTACAAGAAAAACATTGAACCTTAGTCTAGATTTTAATCTCAAATCCTTCAGTTACCTTAGTTCTCACCTCCACTTCTGCACATTCTTTTTGTAATGCATCAAAAGGAATTGAATATTATTTTATTCAATGATTGTATTTAGTACACTATTCTTCCCTAATATACACCTATGGCGGTATTTTAGAATAAGAAGTACATACCTCATTGTGTAAAGTGGATAGCTGATTAACTCTTAAAGTCGCATAAGGGTTTTCAATAAACTTCCGCCTCATTCCCGTAAGAATTTCCCGTATTACGATCAACCGGTTATGAAATTTAAAAAATTGCGTAAAATTCATTTATAATATTATTGTTGTACTGACTTAATTTTTAGGCTAAGAATGGTTGTTTTACGCATCAAAAAGTCCTTACTGAGTTTAAAACAATATTTACCTGTAGCTTAGTACTATTATTTTAGTAATAAAGTATAGCAAAAACGTATCTTTGAAAAAAAATGTTAAAACAACCAAAAAAACATCGCGAATAGAGCGATAACACTAGCGGGGGCAACGGCCGCCGCTGCCATAAGTCGAATACATCATTTTTCAAGCATTGAAGAGTTTTTAGTTTCCGAGATCTCATTTCTAACGAGAGTGGTATCTAGGGACGCTTTACGGATAGCGGGCGGAGACGCATTACAACGCTTTGCGACTTTAAGAGTTAATGTTTAAAAAAAAATCTGCTGACAAAAGGCATTTTTTGCATGGTAATGGTAATTAAATACATTTATGATTAGGGATGTACCAGATTCAAATTTTTGAAATACGGCTGGAGCCGGCATTGTAAAAATGGCTGAATTCCAGATTTGCAGGAGCTGGAGCAATTTTATATATATAATTGGGGTAGGGCTGCGGAAATTACCGATTAATTTCTCGATTAATCGGTAAATTATTTTATGGATTAAAATTATTTGAATCGATAAAATGGTGATTAAAAATTTAAAAAATTTGTTTAAAAAATGTTCGATTTATTAATAAATAATTTATAATATTTTTTTATTTTTTTAATATCTTTTTGCGTACAATCTTTTCCGCTAACTACATACAGTAGGTGTAAACTTTAAAATAACCTTTTTAAAAAGGACAATGATATAAAAAAACATTGTTTTTAATTATTTAACAATAACAAAATTTAAATTCCTTGACATTATATTGAACTACTTCTCCTAACAATGTTATATCTTTTAAATTAAATACTTAGGTTATAGGCATTTTAAAAAATGCCATGAAAGGGCACAAATTGTGAAGGAAAACAACCAAATGAAAAAAGTGATTATGAGGTCTTAGAAGAAAAATCATAACTTTTGAACAACTTGGGATAAAAAGATTATCTTTATCTTTTTGTTAATCATGAAAAAATTTCTATATGGCTGTATTACTTTCATATTTAATTAAAATTAATTTGAAATTTTCATTCAAGTGCCTAAACTTTAAAACGTTATTTAACTTACTTGCATTGCTAACTAGGTTTTAAAAATAACTTAATAAAAATCTGAATTGCCTGTTTTTATTACTTCCCTTGAAATTTTCAGTTTAATGACGTCATACATCTTAATTTCTAGCTTTAACAAAATTATCGATTAATTAATCGGTAATTTTTCAAAAGTTAGCTATTAAAATTAATTTAATCGATAACAGCCCTAAATTGGGGTGGTACTGATAAAAAAATTAATTTTCTATTAATCAGGAAAAATTTAATTGATTCATTGACTAATTTCGATTAATTATAATTCCATGCCTGCCAAATTTTGTGACGTAACACAGCGAATTTGGTCTGCTATGCAAGAAAAAAAGGAAGAAAAACCATTTTGCTTATATATGCACATTATCTTATATGTTACAGACGCTCCTTCTGTACAGAAGATTATTGACATTAAAATAAATAATAATAATATGAGGGAAAAAAGTATAACAAAAATTATTAGTAAATTGGCAAAAAACATAATTAAAGATATTGTTCCTTAAATTTTAATAGATCAAATTAATTTTAATAGATTACATTTTGTAACGATTAATCAATTATTTATTGTTAATATATTTATGACTCTACCTGCCAGGCATGAAGTGAAATTCTGCTGGAGACGGATTTGAAAAAATGTCCGGATTCCAGAGCCGAAATCCCAGCACACCCCTATTAATGTTGTATAAAATATACTCCAAATACATAATGTCTTTTGCAAGCAACTCTTAAATGCACTTTAATACAAAGTGTTGTAGAACGTATTAATTATCTCTCTCTGGTCACTGCATTTGCTAAAAGAATTATGTTGTTGGAGCTGTCTACTAGTTTTTGTATGCTATTGACTATGTCATAATGTCATGCCCATTGCATTCTATTATAATGGTCATGCAAAGAAGATGGGTAGTTTGAATAACATACATGTTTTGTTTCAGGGTCCTCCAACCAGTCCTTTTAGTTAAGTTTTTTTCTGCCCCAATTTCTAGGGCTCATTAACTATATCTGTTGTCTAACCAAGAGTCAAAACCAATGCTTGTGATAAATAATTACTAATAATAACTTGATAATATCTTCTTGAATCATTATACAGTGTTTCAACACACAAGGTTACACACTGAATCACTTGATTGTAACCAGCAATGTGTGTTAACAATAGGGGTGTCAATATTGTTGAAAAATGCTGCCCGGGCACCCGCCCAAAATTTGAATGGGTACCCGGGTTACCCGTTCAAAATGCCTCAAACTTTTTGACAATATGCCCGCTATTACTAACATTAGCCTTTTACTGCTTTGTTTATTGTGGAAATGCAAATTTGATGTAATGAGTTAACGATGGGAAAATGATGACATTGAAATACTACTGTAATACTTTGGTATAAAAACAATGAGCAGAGGGGTGCTAATGTCATTTTTTGAAAGGGGGGAGCGCTAATTGTATGATGACATGGCGGGTTATTCCTAGTTCAGAGCTGTAGGTGACAACTGTTTTAATCAACTAAACTTTTCAGGACTTGCCCCTACTTAGTGGACACATCCCCCGCCTTTAATTTTGTAATACAGTGAAGATTGTTCAATGATTAAAATATAATTTTTTTAAACACACACACACATAACAACAGAATATAGCAGTAGTTTATTTCTTTTGAAGTATGGCGGGAAAGGATTGGAGACGTATGTTACTGGTGAAGGGGTAGATAAAAGAAATTGGTGCATCTCAATCGGTTACAAAGATGAGCGGCGTATTTCAAAGCCAAGTCATTTCTAGAAATTCCTAGTTATCGCTCATACTGAGTGGATGGATTCACCGACCCCACCCCAAATTTATATTTGTTATTATAGTAAAAATCATTTAACGATTGAATTTTTAAAAAAAAGTATGGTGGGGATAGGAGTGGAGACACGTGTGAGTGGGGGGGGGGACATTGTCTCCCTCAATCGGTAACAAAGACTAGCGGCGCATTTCAAAGCCAAGGTCATTTCTAGCCCTTCCTAGTTAATAGTAGTTATCGGGGCTGTGTTCTATTTTCCTTATTGGAACAATTCAATGAACTAAAACATTTTTTTAAAATGATTTTTTGTTTCATGTTCCTGGGGGAAAAAAAGTGTATCATAATATTTTGTTGTTTGTCGGGACCGTGTTTCATTTCCGTTTAACACTTATTTCTTGTTAAGCGTTTTCATGTTAAGACGTATTTCACAGTAGTCTATATATTTGAAACCAAAAGTTTTAATTTGATAAATTATTCACGAGCCGAAATTTGAACACAGAAAAGCCGCAGTTCAAACACTGGTGATAAAGAAATTGCAGTAACATTTTCACGGGTACCCGAGCGCCATTTTACTACCCGGGTAATTGCTCGGAAACGGGTACCCGGGACCCGGGTTGACAGGCCTAGTTAACAACATTCAGAAAATCTAAAATATTATTATCTCTAATCTTTATATTTCTTGTATGCACTGTGTGTCAACTTTTTCAATTCTTTGAACAAACATGTAATTATTGCATATGAGCCAAACAACTAAGAGGTTTTTAGTTGGACCCTACAGATAGAATGTTTCTCTTACCTTTAAAAGTAGCACTACTCTACCAATCAACATAGGACTCAATAATCTTCTATATAAAAGGAGTGTCTGTAACAGGTAAGATAAGAATCATTAGTAAAATTAAAATTATCTCTAGCTTCTTAATTTTGTTGTTGTTTGCATTATTATTTCAGAGACAGGCCTTCCTCAAGTTCCACTAGACAGGAATTTTTTACGTGATGAACTCAATGTTGTTGAAGATGCTCCTTCGAGATCAGTGTAGGTGAACATGTGTTTGTTAGTGTAGGTGAACAGGCTGTTTGTTAGTGTAGGTGAAAAGGTGTTTGTTAGTGTAGGTGAACAGGCTGTTTGTTAGTGTTAGTTTAGAAATTGTTTTTACTTATGATTCTTTAAGGTTAGAAAATTTATGATCTCAATGGAAACTTAAAATAGGACCTTTATCCTACATCTTTATGATAATACTTGAGAAAAATGAGATAGCATTGCCAGAGAATTCTTGACTTCTAAATGAAACAAACATTGTTTGACTTAATTTTTCTTCTTTATAGTTATAGAGTCAAATCTCAAAGAATTTGTGAATTTCAAATATTACATTACATAAAGTAAATAAATAGAAAAAAAATAAAATAAAATAAAAAAAGATTTAGTTTTCTATATTTCCAATCAAGAAAGCAATAATTTGGATTTGTTACTTTCTATGAAATCTTTTACTGCTGTTCAAAATTGTTGACAAAAGCTTCCGGGGTACCTGTTCAAATTTTGAACAAGTACCCATTCGAATGTACCCATGTACTAACATACGGATGCAAAAGCTGGAAATCAACTAAATATATAGAAAAAAAATTAGTTTCATTCGAAAACAAATGCCTCCGAAAAATTTTAAATATAAAATGGAGTGATCTCAAATCAAATGAAACAATAAGAAAAGAAACCAACCAAGAATATGTGTCAAATTTTATAAGGAGAAGACGATGGAATTACATCGGCCATGTTCTTCGAATGGACAAGAGAAGACTCCCAAGTCAGGCCCTCATGTGGACACCAACAGGCAAAAGAAAACAAGGAAGACCAAAAGAAACCCTGCGTAGAACAATCATAAGAGAAAGCTCAACCATGGGTCTAAGAAATAACCAGGACTTGATACAATTAGCAACGGATCGTCAAAAATGGAAATCCATGACCTCTGCCCTATGTGCCGTCTTCGGCCCGAGAGGAAATAACTAACTAACTAACCCATTCGAAACACTGCATATTTTTTGCAATCATGACCACTATACAATGTAACCTAGCCACCACACGTGCACCTTATTTCACATCGTAGCCAACAGCATGATTCCAGACTGGAAGTTCCAGTTACATAATACTGTGAACTTATATGCACTAAAATTCTTTTTACTCCTGCTGTATATGCATTTGTCATACTATTAAATTAAAACAACAGTAAACTGAACATTCAAGCAAAATGTCAACAATGATGTAACGTTCAGTCAGGTCAAACTGGAACAGCAGCTTGAATGTTAAAGTCAGCTAGGCAGCGGTAGCCAGTGTCAGTGGACCCAGGATTTCTTTTTGGTATTACACTGAAAATCATTGAACGACTGAAATATTTTTGTTTAAAAACCCAATTATATATGTTTTTTTTAAAGTATGGTGGGATTAGGACTGAAGGGGGGGGGGGGGTTAGATAAACTACATATCAACCCCTTAATTCTCAGCGTGGACACTTTTCCTTATTCAAAGAATCAAAATATTTTTGTGTTAATTGTGTTAAATAATTTTTGTTTGATGTTCATAGAAAAAATGATATTTCAAAATACATTGTAGTTTTTCAAGACGGTATTTTATTTCCATTTGACGGATATTAGTTCTCCATTGTTTTCGCTTTATAAGTATTTCTCAGCATAAATTTCAAACAAAAAGTTTTAATTTGATAAATTGTTCGTGACCTGCAATGTGAATACAGAAGAGCTGCTTGCGAGCTGCAGTTTGGCTACCGTTGGTATAGACATTGGGTACCCTAGGCACAATTTTACTACACAGGTACTTGCACCACAATGGGTAACCGGGTATCCGTTGACAGGCCTACTGCTGTGTAATAAGGCCAATAAAAGTGAATCTGCACACACTTACAAAATTAGGCTATCGCAAAGGGATTTAGTACAGTGTATTTTTAGAGGCACTTTTCATTACCCAAGACAAAAAATTTCAAGTTATTGTTTGTAACCTGAGATGTTCACAACCCACTGCACACACACATACACACACAGTATAAATATGGAATCTTTTTTTTAAAAAAAAATTTAAGGTATGTCAAATTTCATTTAAGAATGCCTACCAAATTTTGAATTGTGATAAAGACTATTTATAACGTTTCTCATTAATGTTATTAGAAATATACTTTTTGTCAACAGCCCACTTTTGTATAGTCTAGTATCAAATTTTAAAACTGCTAATGCAGAATGGGCAAAGAGGACAACACATTTACAGACGTCAGAAAGCTTGTTGAGAAGTCAAAGAAGCAAAGCAGAAGAAATGTGTATGTATAGGCAGTTGCATAAAAGTAGCCAGATAAAGAAATGTATATTTATCGGCAGTTACACCAAGGTAGCCAGATTAAATTTTAAAAAAAAGTATTTGTTAATTAAAGTAAATCATGGTATTTTGATCATATTGTAACAATATTTTTGTAAAAAAGCAAATTATTTGTTTAATTTCAGACACAGAAAATGGTGAACCAAATGTAATGATTCTGAAAGGAGGAAAATTATAACACTGACAATTTTATGTTTATCTATTATATTTTGTAAAATAATAAAAACATTATTTATGTACAAAGTTATATTCACTTGTGAGTCTCAATAAAGATACAATATAATTTTCTTTGTCAGGGTTATAAGTTATACTCTGCTCGGTAATCAAATTTTTAAACACTAGTGTTTCCAATCCACCTTTTGCAAATATTGTGTAGTATTTCAAGTAAAATACAAGGTACACACAGGATTTGTGTGATAAAAACAATAAATGGAAAGCTATATACATGGACAAATACATATGTAAACACATCAGTCAATACAACTGTGCCATGTAATATTCAACTAAATATATCAAAGAAAACATGAAACAGTCGTTAAATATATAATTTTTTATTATCATATGAGACAAGAATGTTATTTCCTTGCTCCACCGGTGTTGCTTTGTAAAGGATACATGTTTTTTAAAGTAGCAGTATGTCAATGATTACAATTCTTTTAAAGCATTTTTGGACATAAAATATTTGAACAAATGGATTTATTTCAGTGAGTAAATATCTAGGCCAAAAGGGAACCAAAGAAATGATCACAAAATAATGATTAAATTGTGTGGTTAGCTGAGGCCCAGGAAATGACTTTATAAAAACTTTTAAATATTAATTTTGTTAATAAAAAAATAAATGTTTTTAAATCATTTAAGTATATTAGAATTCTCAATTAGATATTATGTAATAAAATATCATATCTTAATAAACAGAGAGAATCAGATTCCCAGATTAATTTGCTTAAAATTTATTGGATTTAAATAAATAATTATGTAAGGCAATGTAGGAAAAAGGCAATCAGATTATAGTATTATAAGTGTAAATATAAACACATAATAACAATAAATTATCATATCTATATTATCAATGTAAAAAAATTCAGACAGCATCTTGGTTCAAAAAAAACTAAAGAGGTTTTAAATTGATCCATTATAAAGGAAGATGAAAACTTACTATGAAAATGGAGTTTTTTTTAAATAAAAAAAATTAAGTCCTTTCAAATAAACACATAAAAAATCATGATTGGATTATGATAAATCAATGAATTATTGCTATTGGTAGCAACAAATTATGAGAGCGGTCGCATTCCTCTCAAGTGTTGAAAACAGCAACGCAATCATACATCTGAGTTTTCCATAAATGGCATGTGTAATTTCAATAAGAAAAATTTAAAACATGAATAATAATTAATTTATTCACATTTAAACTCAAATGCATGCAATGTTAATTGCAAATAGAGAATGCCTTGATCATAACCAACGAGATGAATTTTGCTAATCAAAATCAACAGTTTATTTTCTTCAATAACATGATTTTTACAGCTCAATTAGATTACAAATAGTTCAGCACAAATCAAAAGTCTATCTTATCTTAGCAGAATATAATTCAGGTAACATGCACACAGAATTATGTGAAGAAAAATTTACTGCTGGAATGATGTATGCACTTTTTCTTATCCCGATTAGAGTGAAGACATTTTATAAAACAAATAGGTGATACTTGAGCTGGTACTTAGCATTTCCTGGTATTTGGGTCAATAGTATGCACAGCCATAGATATAAATATATCTCTATTCAAAATATTTAGCTTGAAGGTGTCAAGAAAAGAAAGCAATTCAATGGAGTTTTAGTTTGTCTTAAGACCTCTACAAGTACAAGTGTCACAAAAGATGAGATAAAAAAAATTCTTTTCAATCTACTGATGAAATTATTTATACCCTGTTGAAATGACACAATCTTTAATTTTATGAACAAAAGTAGAAATTATATACATGACAGAATCAGATAATTTCACACGGCTGTGTTCTGTTTAGTTTCCTTGAGTAACTGATATAAGAATAAAAGAAGACGGCCATCATCACTTAAACAAACCTGACTTATTCAGCAGCTTTCATTAAATAATTCCAATCATCATCATGCTAATTACAGATAAAAACAATCAACATTTCCAAACATAAGTTTACTTAACATTGGGGTATGACTCAGTGCACAAAGGTTAAGTGACTAGTAGAACACTTATCAATAAAACAATGAATTCTCCTGTGTGAACAGGATTCAGACAGGAAACTCTGTCTTAATCTCAAACAGCCAACAATGTTTATCATTAAAGTACTAAATAACATCTAAAAATTTAAAGTCACACATTTGAGAAGCTGTTTAGCAAAAAAAAATTACCTTGAGAATATGAAATAATTTAAAATGTTAATGCCCGTAACAGTTTATTTATGAAAATCAAATTTCAAGTACCAGAATACCATAATAATAATTGGCACATAGAATAGGTCAGTTTTTAAAAATGATCATGACAGTATGTGCATTAAATTCACTTCTGTCTTCCCTTTCTAAAGAAATGTGTTCAGGTACCAGAGCTCAAGATTTTCAAAAATTTATTATTTTTAGAAATGTACAGAAAAGTCCTAGAAGAATTGAAGAGTGACATGCATTGAACTGACAGCTCAACAAGAAATACTCTCTAGCAACTCTTTAATTCTCTCTCCTCATTCATCTAGACCACATGCCAAAACTCAAGGCCTGTGGACCACAATTATATAATAACACCCAGGGGTCTTGTCAAAAAAAATTTTTTTATTGCCATGCATTAAGTGCAGAAAAAGTTCTTATTAACAATCTAAACAAATTCTAAGCTAGCTGAAAAGATTCTTGCTTTGATCAGAACATGCAAAATAAAGTTGTATACTACTCAATGAATGTTTAAGGTTACAGTAACCAAAAAAAACAAACATTCAGAGGCACATTTTGAATTAGGGCTTAAGAAATGAAAGTGGTGTATTTCCTGGAATGACATCACCTTTTCTTGCTCCAAAAAAGTGATAAATCTAGCACCTTTTGTGAAAGCACTATTGAAAAAAATTAATTAAAGTTAGATTTTCAATGGCAAAGAGAGCAGTCTTTCAAAACGACTGGGATGCTAAAAAAATTAATGTATGTTTACTAATAAGAATAAATTAAAAAAAAAAAATTTCACCTGCTGAAAGTTTATTCTGATCAGCCCTCAACCTTAACTGTGATTTGATTTTTGGACCTCTGAGCATTAGAGTTTAGACATGTGATCTAGACCCACTTTCTTGTTTTCCAATGTTAATTTTTTTAAAAAATGCACTATTGAGTATATGAGCGTTCCAGTGCAATATATATGAGAAAGCATTTGATCAAATACAATTATTGAAAACGCAGAGTTGATTCATCATTATCTTTTTTTAAAATTTTAATAAAAATTCACATATTAAACCATTTCGTATCTCAAGGTATCACTGAATTTATTTTACTTTCAAAATGTTCACTTTTTTTATTTAGAAAAAAAAAAAGCTGATCTAGAAATTCATTCCAAATAAATTTTTAAAGAATGAAAATGTATTCCTTTTTAAGTGGAGGTTTAAAATGAAAAAAATAAACCATTCTGAGACTGAACACATAATAAAAACATTGCATTGGTGTTAAATTATTTTTAAAAACAACTACCGGTAATCACTTCATAATTATGCAGCTATACCAGGTATATATTATTTTAGGGAAGTGAATGTTTAAAAAGTATCATTCTGAATAAGTTGTAATCTCAAGGGAGATAATTGTTTAATTTATTTTGTTTGGTGGCAGTAGCACCTGAATAAACATGTCTTAATTGTGAAATGTTTGGTGGCAGTAGCACCTAGAGTAAAGATGTCTTAATGAGAAATGTTGGTGAGACTTAAGAATGTTGAAGCCTAAATAGCAATATTCAAATGAGATTCATGTGGAAAATCTACATGAATATATTTCACAAGGGTTATGTATGCCTTTTGGAATTTTTAAAGATAAATTTTGTCAGGCCTGAATGAAAAAATTTGTATACTATGACAGGGGATGGTAAAAATCGATGAAAGCTGGAATTAAATTGGCAAGATCAGCCTGGTATACAAGAAATTTGAAGAAACAAACGGATTAGATGGTACCAAGACAGCCAGACAATCTCTGATTAGATGGCACCAAGACAGCCAGCTAAGCTTTGTTATTGGGCCATTAGATTGACCATTAGATTTTTGCCATTCCCCCNTATATATATATATATATATATATATATATATCCCTAGATATAATAATACTTCATTTTTCTAGTTTATTGACCAATCTGGATTTGAATGCTATACTTGTATTTTCAGTTGGTTAGCTTAAAATTGAAAAATATCACAACAGGAAATAGGGAAAATGTTTATCAATAATATCAGAATTATTGATGTCTAGTTGTCTTCCAAAGACTCAGCAGAATAAAATTTGAATATATAATTTTTACACATTATTTGTTAGTATTACAAATAAATATCATAAGTAGTTTGTATATTTATTTATACATATTAGTTTAAGAATAATAAGTAATGAAATTATAAGAAAATCTCAAAATAATAAAAAAAAATACACACTTTGTCCAATGCCCGTACCACTGACTTTTTAAAATAACAAGGAGAACACTAAAAATAAAAATAATTTGTCACTAACTTTTGAAAGAATAACTAGAGAATACTGTGAGCTGTAAGAATAAGTTACTTTCACACAAAACAGAAGCAGAGGAAATCAACTTCAGTTTATAACTTCAAAATACTAACAACCAGTCCCCTGTTGTCTGATAATATCATGTTCTAATGTGACACATTCTCATGACCTGCAAAGTAAAAAGATAACATTTGCAATGTGAAAATATTAGAAGAAATAAACAATAGTCTAAAGCCTTTACATCATTTTTTAAAAAAGAGTTAATTTATTCCCTAAAATTGTAACTTACTGTATCAAAGTTACAGTAAGTTACACTGACATTTTTAGAGATTACAAGTTTTCCATGAAAAGATCTTTTAAAGTTATATTAGAACAATTAATATTTATTTTCTATTTAAATCATCAGTTTAAGTAGGTTTATAACAAAATATTTTCTATTGTAATATGGTTTGTTTCCATAGATGAGAAACTTCATATAAAAAATACTTGTAAAAATGTTTAAATTTTACTGTAATTTTTTAATAAGAATAATATTATTGAAATCTGTAAAACTACATAATTTTACAACTATGTAGAATTTATAAAAAAAACCTACCTCCTCATAGACAGTCCATGACATGGCAGACATGAGAGTACGTCTTAATGTACGAGGAACTATGCCTCTCCAGAAACCTACCATGCCCCGTTCCTAAAAAGATAAAGTAGGTTTTAAAGTAATTACATAGTTAATGACACAGTCTAACCAAAGTGAGACGCACAATTTTAGTATATAATTTTAACTTTAAAATTTAAATTAATTGAATTTAAAATAATAAAATTTACTTTATATTCCAAAAACTAAAACATAAAATTTTTGTTCATGTTCGAGTCATCAAATAATTTTTTCAACAAATTGTAGGAAATATTATGATACTGGCCAAAATCTATAAAAAATATCAAACACACCAAGGAAGTTATTAAAAAAGGACATAGAAATATAATTATAATCCTCCATTTTCCATCATTAATAGTAAACAAATTTTCGATTGTAGTCCACAATTTTCCAAACCTCATNTAATCCACAATTTTCCAAACCCCATCCCCCCCCCCCACCCTATTATTATTATGTTGACATTATTAATGGACAGCTTCACAGAAAACCAACAGCTTTAAATTCAGAACAGACCAAAAGTTTAAATTTCATTAGCACTGAAGAAAAGAAATAACATTTTTTAAAACACAAATGAACTTACATTGTAAATAAAGTAGACAACAGTGTTGATTTTCCCGTACTTGAGTGGATACAACTGCATGTTGGTCTTGATGACATCAGCTGGCTGGGTGATCAAAGATGCCAGGATTCCAGCGATAGTGCCATTAGCAAAGTTGATATAAGATGAAGAATGCTCTAAGTCAACTTGATTTGAGAAGAGATAATTTACTGATAGCTTTATTTGAACATGCAATTTATTTTGTTGTTGAAGATTTACAAATATATTTATTAACATAATTTAAACTTAATAAAATAATTCTTTTGACGTTCAATACATCAAAGGCCCGGACAATATAATCGCCGATTTCCTCTCTAGACAAGAGTAGATTTGCTGGACTTGAGGTCTTGAAATATTTAATTTACTATGCCTCAATTTCTCTTTATGTTCGTTATTTGCATCGTTTTAACTTTGCTGGATATGCCCATATGATAATGCAATGAATTGTTTTTCCATTATGTTTGTAAAATTTAATGTATGACAGACAAGATTGTGAGAAGTGAGAAGAAAGGGTGTATGATTATTCTATAATTTTAGATTGATATTAGTAAACATATTATTGTTACCAATTTTATTATTACTTATGTTACAGTTATTAATTTTAAATGCTTAGTTATATAAGTTAATTTATGTACGTTTGTTTAATCGGGATTCTGCACCTCGCCTACTTATATTTATAGTGACGGTTTCATTTCTTGAATGAAACCTAAAAGAAAAGGAGGGGGATATGTCAAGGTGAGAATCCCTGACTGCTGCACTAAGGTGTGAGATGCGGGGAGGGGAGCGTAAGGTGTGGTCGGGAAGGGGAGCGTAAGGTGTGGTCAGAGAGGGGATATGGTGAAAGTGGGGGTCAGGTTGAGGACAGTTAGCGTTGGGCCTTCAGTGCAGAGTCTTCTTTGGCTAAGTTTGTTAGCAGAGCTCTCGCACTGATGGGCTTATATATGTAGTGTTTCATGTTATTACGACAATAAAGTATTATATAATGATAATTAATAGTGGATAATGTTTCTTGTGAGTGTGACTGTGTAATTGTTCACAACCCCCTAGCAAACGACGCCACACAAACATTGATTTGTGACAATAATGATGTCCATACCTGGTGATATAGCTTTCAATTGCAGGTAAAACATTAGGTAAAGTCCAGAAAATGGTACATCCCTCATCATAGTAGGACCAAAACCACTGAACAAGCCTGAGAAAGAGGTGAAAAGTAAGACACTGTTAAAAATGTTAACCAACTTGTTTTACATAGATCAGATATAATAACTAAGGAATATTTAAATGGCTTAAAAAAACAAATTACACAGACTATTTGTGTAAGGAAACAATAAATTAAAGCTTTATTATCAACTAATACAAATAATGGTAGACGTTTCGGCTCATGCCTTCATCAGTACAAAAACAATTACATGTACTTACATATATATTAAAATTAAAACATATTAAAGTCTATGTGATAAAATGAAAAGAAATGAAAGACAAAAATAAACACGGACATAGAATATGTCTTTAGATACTTCAACTTCCTCCTTTTTCTTATATTCTATGTCCGTGTTTATTTTTGTCTTTCATTTCTTTTCATTTTATCACATAGACTTTAATATGTTTTAATTTTAATATATATGTAAGTACATGTAATTGTTTTTGTACTGATGAAGGCATGAGCCGAAACGTCTACCATTATTTGTATTAGTTGATAATAAAGCTTTAATTTATTGTTTCCTTACACAAATAGTCTGTGTAATTTGTTTTTTTAATAAAAAAGCTTTATGCAGTCCTATTCTGTATGATATATTAAATGGCTTAAAAGCAGCTGGCCAATCTTTTATAAAATTACCATTTGGCTTCCCTTAACATTAAAAATGTATCATCCTGTTTCAAAACTTCTTTTCCTTAGTTATTCTTATTTTTCTTATTAATGTCAGTCATAACCACACGCAGGTTGCAAGTTTCATTTTGACTTAATTGTTTGAGATAATTACTAAACTATCTCCATAGATAAGCTTTCTAAGGTTTATGTAAGAGTATTACACATTAACAGAGATAAGTCAATAAATTATTCCAAATTAATAGAGATTTAAGTCAATAAATAATTCAATTTACAGAGATTCCCAAGATTTCAAGCTCCTCCTACTACCAAATGTTAAGAACAAGCTCCTTCACTACCAAATGTTAAGAACAAGCTCATCCTACTACCAAATGTTAAGAACAAGCTCATCCTACTACCAAATGTTAAGAACAAGCTCATCCTACAACCAAATGTTAAGAACAAGCTCCTCCTACTACCAAATGTTAAGAACAAGCTCCTCCTACTACCAAATGTTAAGAACAAGCTCCTCCTACTACCAAATGTTTAGTACAAGGTTGTATTTACCCCTGAGTCCCTCCTTACTGTAGGTAGATTTAAAAGCTTGTGACAGGCCTGTGTAATGAAACTCTCCACTCTGCACAAGGAACAAAATTTAATTTATAAATTGTTCATTTAACTATCAATTGATTAGGGCTGCGGAAATTATCGATTAATTTGTCGATTAATCGGTAAAATTTTTTATAGATTAAAATTATTTTAATCGATAAAATAGCGATTAAATGAAAGAGAATATTTTACACAATTTTTGCGATTTATTAATAAATAATTAATTATTAATAATAAATAATAGTTTGCTTTATTTACGTAAAAACTTCTCCATTGAAAAAAAAATTTAAGTGTAAACTTTAAAATAAGCTGTTTTTATAAGGAAAAAGATATAACAAATTAAACTTTGTTTTTACTCAATTAACAATAACAAAATTTAAATTCATTGACAATATGTTGAACTACTTATATTTCAATTTACAAAATGTCAATTGCCTGTTTTTGTTACTTCCTTTGAAATTTTTAGTTTGATGATGTCATACATCTTATTTTTAGCTTTAATAAAAATTATCGATTAATTATTCGGTAATTTTTCAAAAGTTAACGATTAAATGGGGAATTTAAATTAATCGATAACAGCCCTACAATTGATGCATGCCAACTTTCCTTCCTTTCAATTTCTTTTTATGAGCTTGAAGATCAAAATAAGTTTTTATTTTTTAACTTTCCAATTGAAGACCCTAGTGCTAAAAGTGCTTAAGTCACATTGTCGTCAAATTCAAACCAACCAGTGGACATTTAACATCTGGTTTAGAACAATCTACTATATAAAGTTGAAGAGAATACAATGTAATTGGGTCCAAGTTTTTCAAAGCCCAAAAATTTAAATTGCTATCATCAAATAGACAAAAAATAAATTAAAACTTGACTATCTAAAAATGAGTCAATATTGACTTAAGTACTTTTAGCACTAAGCTCTTCAATGTAAACTGGATGTGATTGCAATTAGGTAGTAAAATTATAGTCAAAATAATTTAACAGCCTTGAAAATGGTTAAACTAGCTAGCATTTATAATAATAAAAGTATTAAAGTATAGCTCAACACTAAAAAGATGGTATTATTTCAGTTTTGAATAATGCTGAATCCAATTCTTTAATTGCCTTTTTGAATTCAAAACAAGTATTTGGTAGATCTGACATTGTAGTTATAACGTACTTCATATCTGGTTTTTAAAACTGTGAAGGGTAAGACCATTACTCCTGCTAAAGTTCTTGCAGATGCTCCTAAGATGACCGACTCAAAAGGATGTGGGGATGAACTCCTGATGTAGAATTATATTTTTTATATTATATTATAATGAAAGTTCTGATTTTAATATAGTTAAAGAAAATTCAAAAGGGTTTCTCTATGATAAAACTGAATAAAATGGTTATTAGTTAAATTTTTAACATTTAATTAAGACAAATTTATGATGGATTCCTCAATCTATTCACATAATTTGATTCATTGAGGCAAGAGATGATTTCACCAAAATTAATACTGGTACTATACTATAGACTATAGTTAAAAAGAATAGATCCTTTGTTGTTATGTTTTATTATTTTTATTAAAATATTATATGATATAACACAATATATTGACTACCATTATGGTTTACATTTTCAGATGTCAGAATTAGCAATAAAATTAAAAATATGAATACAAGCATCTCTTCCTTACAAAACTAATGTTAAAACATCTCACCCAAATGAAGATTTCAGCCAATGGAGACTTGCAAAATAAAGACCAATTCCAGGGACACAGCGCAAGAGTGACTGATCATGTTGTAAACCATGTCACAAAAAACAGAACATTTTATTAGAGATCTGCTAAATGGAAGGCCAATGTTTAAAGAGGCTAATGGATTAAGTAACAGTAATAAGTGGCTACATTAAAATTGAAATGACCTTACAGCTATTTTTTTACCTCTATGAGTACTAACTATTTTTAATACATTACCGTATATACTCATTCAAAAGGCAGACCATTTTTGGACAAAATCTAGGGAGAAGGATTGGGGGGGGGGGGGGGGGGGGGGGGGGGGGGTCGGTTTAGGTGCGGGCCAAAGGTGATTTTTGAATGTGCATTGAATATCGATGTTGTTATTGTAGATCATCAAAGTCCATTTCTACATTCTACAAGATTCGACTGTTCTACCAGCAGCTATAAAATAATATTAAGCATCTGCACTTACCTTATTTACTCATTGTATTTATTTTTGTAAATCTTTTATTCATAAACTGTTTTACAAATTTTGTTTTCAACAACGAATTTTAATGTTTGTGCTTTTGCCACTTTTTACACACATCCAAAAAGAAAATTTAAAAAAATATAAAAAACTGTTACTCGGTAACTCTTGCATAACAAAGAGCCCGAAGACAAAGATGGGTAGTACAAAGTAAACAATCATTATGATCGATTTGGTTTGTAGTTTAAAAAAGAGTGTACCATTTTGCTTACGCTTTCCTATTTTTTTTGGGGGTGGCTTACGAGCGGGTTACACACTTTTAATACTAGTATTTTTCAAAAGAGACGTGTCAGCTTATGAACAAACCCCTCTTTGAAACGAGTATATACGGTACTTGACTTAGCCTTTTAAAAAATTGGACAAGAGAAGGACATTTTTAGGTAAAAGTATTAAAATCTTTGACTGTGTAGAACATTTTACTTTCTTACAGGCATAAGCCCAGTCCAAAGTCCAATTACTTTTTCTTGTTTAACAACATTTACAATTTCAGCTATCATTCCAAGCTTTGTTCTGAAAATAATATTTACATACGTTGCAACACCTTGCATTTACAAGCTAAATTAATAAAACATTTTAACAATGATGCTATACGTTTATTTATTTTTTATAATATCTTAAATTTTATAGTGTTTTAAACACAGTTATGGCAATTAAAAAAATGTGTGTGAAATTTTGGAAACAGAATCATACTACATTCTAACTGTGAAAATATAAACATTCCAATGTTTTAATTAATGCATACAAAATTATAAAAATCTATTTGGCCAACACTGTTCCTGTTGAACTCACCCAATATTGACAGATTTCTGAAGCCTGGTCTTGACAAGGTCTAGTGGTTGGAAAAGAATGGATGAGCAAGTGCCACTGAAGGCGCCAGCTAGAAATGATTTCATCACTGGAGACTGATATAAAAATTTTTTGAATATTAATTAAGTTTTAAAGCCTTAATTAATTAATTTGAACAAGTTAAATTTTATTGCAAATCTGCAGGCGAAATATATATTATATTTAAATGATGTAATATTTACTTGCTGTCAGCTGCACAGCGCAGAAAAATGAACACCTACTAACACTATAACTCAGATGTTCACCTTTCTCATTTTTTTGTTGAGCTTTTCGACATTTTAAATTTGGTGAGAAAAGTATATTTTATAATTGTTGCACGCATAAATTTCAGAGAACAGTACATGAATTTAATTCATTATGAAATGGTTTAGTTCAATAAATTTAATTCATTATGGAATGGTTTAGTTCAATAAATTTAATTCATTATGGAATGGTTTAGTTCAATAAATTTCATTCATTATCAAATGGTTTAGTTCAGGGGTCTCCAAACTTTACTGTATGAGGGCCGCATTAACTGTCAAACAGCAGGTTTGGGGCCAACTACACACAGTTTTGTGGTAAACTATAAGTAAAATTAGTATCTTTTTTTAGAGTAAAAGGTCTTAAGGGGCCGGATGAGAAGGCCTCGTGGGCCGCATTATGACATAAAACCCCAGAGTGTGATTTCTTACACTGTATGACATACTTACTGAAACAAAATGATCCATTTTAGATCTAAAATCTGCCTGTCTCCGTGGAGAAACAGGTGCATTTTTTTCAGTCATTCGCAACTTTAAATTTTGAGGATGATATTTGAAGTTCAGAGACGAAGCTACCAACAAGAATAATCAAATTTTAACTAAATAAACTTCAATTTTATCATAATGTTCATAATATTATTAATATTGCATTTTTTCTCAAGCAATTTTAAGTTATTTTTAACTTTAAACTATTGGTGTTAATATCATTAGTTTTCTTCAAACCTGTGCTTAGTTTAAGAGTCTGAATTTTCAGATGTGCATATGTTTAAAGATAGAAACCAATAGCTGAAATAGCTAATATGTAGAGTTGCTTACTTTCTGTCCCAAAATAAACATCAAATTGATAACTAATTAATAAATTGATATTTAGCAGATTACTCACCTTCAAAGACAAGTTGGCAATGTATTTCATTTCCAGTGGCAGTCACATATATTTGTAAACCTGCGGTATTGATAAGATTTTTTTTAAAACTGTTAAGAATTTAGGAAACTGAGATGAAGACAACAGAGGAGTCAAAAATAATCTTTCTCCTAAAAATAATATAGTGAATATAGGCATTCTTATTACCTATAATTATATAATTAATTTTTTTACTGTATTAGTATTCCTTAAAAATAATAATAAAATTTATTTGAACTAGATCAATGATTTTAATATTAATATATTTAATCTTCATTGTCATACATGGGCAAACGTACATGGAGACGGAGCATGTTAGATGAGGCTGGAAGAACTGGAAAGAGCTGGGAAGAATTGAAGCGACTGGCAAGGGACCGTGCACAGTGGCGAGCTTTGACAGAGGCCGTGTTCCACAAGGAACCCAAAGGACAAATGATGATGATGATGTCATACGTGGGAAAAGTGCATAGCTATCTAGTAGTAAGAATAGTAGTAGCAGAGGTGGCCTATGGATCAAAGTGGTTCCAGCAGTCACAACGGTTTATACCGAAAAATTTAATTTTTTTTTTGATGGTCGGATAAAAAAACAAGTACTAATACAACTTTAGTCGTAACAGTAAGCACATTGCCTATTACTATTGTAATTGCTAGTCGTAACAATAAAATTATTTAGTGTTGTTACAACTATACAAAAAAAAAGAACATATTTACATGCAGTCATGCAGGAGAGTGTATTGATTCTAATATTTAAATATATTTAATCGACACGTCCGCTTTTCAGCATAAGCAGAAAAATTGATTACTGAAGCTACTGCTATGACTGGTTTTAGCAATAAAATTATTTCGTTTAGTGACGACTAGTCGTAAAACAAGATAGGAATACTAGTGTTTAGGCTATTTCACTTATTTACTTAAAGATGGGCCCTTCACTTTATAAGCATATATATTATATATATATACACACCAAATATACGATATTAATAGAACTGGGTTTATATTTATTACAGGTGTGTATTAATTCTAAAATCTAAATTTAAAAAAATAAATTTAATCAACATCTCTGCTTTTCAGAATAAGTAGTACAAAAATTACAATTACCAGCACCCTCATTTTGGTTTTTAAAAAACAAATGTTTGGCTGGTTATTGTTATAGCGGCCAAGGTGGCTGCCAACGATAGTGACGTCCCTTTGATGCTGTTGTGTTGCTATCCCAGTTCACTCCCCTTAAGGAATTCTAAATTTGAGTCCCCTTACTTTTGCTGCAATTACTAAGAGATTTATGGGTTTGTTTTTTTTGCGCCAAAAGTGACCACTAACCACTTCAGCAAGAACAATAAAAAATGGAAAAAGGGGGAGGGGTAAAGAGGAGGGGATCTGCCCTCCCTTTTTTGCGCTAAATATTACCGCAAAATGCGGAACTATATAATATGCAGACTTGACTTTAGGGGCACTGCAAAATGGCCTGAGGAGATTTGCCATACAGTGTTCTTTTGAAAAGTAGTGTAATGGTAGAATATTTAGTTAACTTTTGTGTAAAATGTGAATTTTCAAAATTAGAAATTTAGATTTAGGTTTAGTTTTATAATTTTAATTTGTGAATTTAGGGTTAAGGGGCCGGTGTTCTAAGTAGTAGCGTGCGGGACTACCGAACTGCTGCAAGAATTCGAGTTGCGAGTTCAAGTCATGGTACTGGCAAGGCCCCTGGGGCATTGTGCTAACCACAAAATTCCATGCTCTTTAGTGGTCAATGAAACTTGTGAACGCTACTTCACTTGCTCCCATGGACCTTCATGGTCTGTAAGGATCAAAAAAAAATTTTTTAGGGTTAAGGTTAGTTTTAGAATTTTCATAGTTGAATTTTCCAAAATGGAAGGTTTTAGGGTTAGTGTTAGGTTTTGTTGTAGTAATTCAGACACAGACAAAAGTACAAGTACCATTTTTTCCCTTAATTTTTTGCTGTTTTTTTTACAAAATTGGCATGTTCTTAAATATGCTAATATTTAAGAAATCCGCCCCCCCCCCTCAATTTAGAAATTAGCATTGCTAAAAAAACAGCACATTTGAGAATCTCCACCCCCCTCTTTTTTTTCCTTCGCATGTTAACTGGTTTTCAAAATCAACACCTCGCTAAAAGCCTGCAAATTGAGAATATCCATCCCCCCTACACCCTAACTTGTCGCGTTTGGTACTACTTTTTCGCTAGATCACATGCCTTAGTGACAAAGATGGCGCCAGGAAATAACCCTATTTTGGGCCTGGCCGTCAATACGTTAATTTACCAAATTTTTAAACGATTCATAATTTTTATTAAAAAGTCACCTTCATTGAGGTTAGAACCACATATTATAATTAACAACAATCAATGATCCATCAGCCTGGCCTGTCACTTTAATGAAGTGACTTCATCTCTCTAGTCTCTAGGGCCTAGAGACTAGAGAGATGCGAGGGAGGCTCATGTTAGATTGCTATTTAAAAAAACAGAGTGTCTACTGCTACGACAAAGTAACGGCAGACAACCCGCGCGGATGTGGCTGGTGCTACGACATGTCGTAACGCCAGCAACATCCGCGCAAGTTGTCTGCCGTTACGACATGTCGTAAACAATTTTCTGTATTTCAATTATGCTATTACTAATACTTAAATACTAAACTATAGTTCTCATAATGAAATATCATGATCACTAGATAAGCTTATTTATGAATTTTAAAGGTTTAAAAAAAAATCTAGATTAAGCCATTAAATGAAAAACAGTTATAAATATAAAAAATTACATTTTCTCATCAGCTTCGCTAGATCAAGTGATAGTCCGGTTGCTTCGGAAATGATATGACACTATTGATAGCGGGATCGAATCCCGCTGCCGTCATGTTTGTTTATTTATTTTTAAAAAAATTTCATTAATTATTATTTTTTATTAAAAAAATCATAATGAGTATGCTGATAATTTTTGTTATTATTCTGAAAAGCAGATACGTTGACTAAATCTGTTAAATAAAAATATTTAGATTTTAGACTAGTCGTAACACTAGCCAATCCACATATGCTTGGCTAGCGTTACGACATCCGGTCGGGTCGTCTGCTGCTACGACAGTCGTAAAAATGTGATATGTGCTTACTTACAGTTAGACTTTAGACTAAAGCTGTATTTAATTATGCTAATACTATTAATTATTTTTTTCTTTTGATTCGCGAGTTGACACTCAGTCGGCATCACCAACGAAAAAGGTGAGGCGTGAGTTTAAAAAATGACTATAAACCATCACTGTTACTAAATTGTTTGGAAGATATTTTTGAAAAATTCTCTGAATTGAAGGCACCGCGAAAAAGTGCTGAACGCAAGCGGGGGAAGCGGGATTTGAAGCCATTGTCAGACGGAGGAGGCAAAGCGCATCATGCCCTGCAGACTTGCTCGTCATAAATAGTGCAAAGAGAGGCGGGGAGGGGGGTTGAGAAAACGGACACAACCAGCAGCACGAAGTAATGGGGAAAAAAAGGCGAGTTAATGAGGAGTCCTGTGCGGTTGTTATTACCTGCCCTCCCCCTCAACAGTAATAGTATTAGTAATAGAGTGAAAATGAGGTAGAAGGATGAATGGAATGGTTTCCTGTGACAAGTCTGCACACGGCACATTTTATTATTCCACACGAAACGAATTATTTTAGGCCTACATTCTTGCGATTGTGCGCGAATCAGTTGCTTGAGGATTTTCATTTACGGCTTTAGGTTTACGGTATACTAAATTTTAATGCATCGGCATCACTTGCACAAGTATACTATAGTATAGCAAAATCGGCTGATATATTTATAATCGGTAGACCAATATTAAAATTAAATCTATTTAAATAATTTATTTAAATAAATTTATATTTTAGAATTAATACACACACAAATAATGTCGTATTATAATATATATGCGTATAAAATATAAAGAAGAGTTTGTTAAGATTTAATTCTTTCCAGGTGTTTACTGCAAAGAGTGACTAAAACTAGTCGTAGCAGAAGTTGCATATGTCGTAGCACTAGTTTCCTAACTAGCGATACGATATGTCGTAACGCTAGCAACATCCCGCCGGATCGTCTGCTGTTACGACATGTCGTAGCACTAGTTTCCTGACTAGCGCTACGACATGTCGTAACGGTAGCAACATCCGACCCGTTCGTCTGCTGCTATGACAAAATTGTCGTAGCGCTAGCCACATCCTTAAAAAAAAATTTAAACTATTTGACTATTTGATTTGTCTTAAATTTAAATGGACACCAATAAAGTTTCTTACACTTTAACTTTATTACTATTAATAGGCTTACCTGCCTAACCTTAACCTAGTAATACTAGAAATCCTGAAATTTGATTATGAGAACTAATAATAAATTACTAATGTTTGGTATTAGTATTAATGTAAGTATTATAAAATTTAATTATTAGTATTAGTATTAGCATAATTAAAATACAATCGTACACCGTACAGCTTTATTTTTAGTCTGCTTTAGTCGTAACTGATAGCTATTACTATTAATATTAAGTTAAGTATTAGCCATATAGTATATAGCCATATAATATAAGTATAAGTATAAGCACATAGTGACAGTAATCAGTGAATAATAGATACTAGATAGTGTTACTGTTACTTTAACTAAGACTAAGACTCTAGACTAAGACTACTAGTACTAAGAGACTAAACTAAGTGAAGTGTTATGGCTCATGACTAATACTACTAATACCTAATTCTAATACTAATACTAATACTAATATTACTAATATGACTAGACTAGTCGTAGCTGTAGACACTTCGTTTAATAAATCAATATTGGAGCAGGGACTTTATAGCCATGAATTATAATTTATAATCGTTGCAAAAATTCTAATACTAATAAATAACTAGTACTATTTAGACAATTTGGTAGTCAGAATCTTGGAGATTATCAATTGCCACATCTTTAGTGATTTAAATTTTGACTGTCAAATATCCATTCCTTATTTTTAAAAACTTCAATATCAACAAAGTTGACATGTGGCCAGGTAATGCAAGTGTTTTTTTTTTTAAATTAGTTGATTTTTTAAAAAAATTTAAAAGTAAATTAAAAAAAAAAAAACATTACAAGATTAGACCCGATTTCTATTTAAAGTTTTCATTACGGATTGTTCTCTTTTCTACTCCTCCTCCCCGAGATTAATTTATCACTGGTACCTGTCTTATCTGAGTTTTAGATCATTATATCTTTTGGGGGGTGGGGGTGCGTGGGGGATGGAGGCAAACACAAATTTCACTCTCACCCCACACAGGGGCACAGTGATTTGTCATGCTATTTGTCATGTAAAATTGACCCGGCTAATCAGACAGATTGACATAAGTGCTTTGTAATAGTAAAGTAGATGCCCCACCCCCTTCCAAATAGTCAAAATATTTCCTTAATGTCAATAAATAGAACGCCTTTCGTGTGACAGAGCACTAAACATCACTGTTCAAATCAGGCGTTAAAATATTTTAAGTTACAATAAAAAAAATTATTGGGGTGTCATATTTGTCTTATATTCCTTTTAGTTTGTGGAGCGTGACAACCTCAAATTGACTTTGCCTTGGTCTTTTCAACTTAGTTATCTTATCTTTTACAGACGCTCCTTCTATACAGAAGATTATTGCATCCTACGCTTATCTATGGTTTGTGTTTAGTCCTGCATTCTTATTAGAGTTTTAAATGTTGATTAAGTGTTGGCTTTCCAGGTTTCTTCAGACAAACCATTCCACGCCCAAATTCCGGATGGGAAGAACGAAAATCTCTTGTTGTTTGTTCTTGCATCGATATAAAATATAACTAAGGCATAAAGGGCGGTGGTAAGATTCGACTGGTTCGCTTGTCTTGAAACCACATGGCCTGGCTCATGATTTTACATTAAGCGGACATCGCCAGATAGATAACTTTCCAAAAATGACAGAACACACCCGTCTCCCCAGCGTCACCACATACTCAGCTATAGACGATAGGGGTCGTCCATAAATGACGTCACGCACCTAGGGGGGGAGGGGGGTCACACTTTTGTGACGATGCGTGACGTGGGGGAGGGAGGGGGGTTGAAGAAATGTGACGTCACATCGAAAGGGTAACTTTAAATAAAACTTCCACTGAAATATTTGGTCACTTAAAATTTATTTAAAGACTTTTTTTAAAATAAAAAAAATTCAATGCTTCTCAAAGTGCCGATCGATAGGCTATCAGACGCCGGTTGGCGTAAGTTAACAAGACACGAAAATTAAATATAATTATAATTCTTAAGTTTGAGAATTCACAAGAGAACATAGGAAATTGTAA
>MUZC01000647.1:3153-56718 GCA_002072015.1 Radix auricularia | reverse complement strand
CCCGCGTCATACATGGTATTTTTAGCTTTAATAAAAATTATTGATTAATTATTCTGTAATTTTTCAAAAATTAACGATTAAATTGATTAAATTTAAATTAATCGATAACAGCCCTATTGACAATAATTTCCTTTTTTAATATGCAGTTGTTTTTTATCCATCATATGCATAACTTTGATTTCATTAAAAAAAATATTTTTTTTGTGTGGCTTTTAAAATAAAAAATGAAGAGAATATTGTTATTTTTTAAAATGTATTTAAGACAGGTGAAAGTAACTAAATAAAACAAAAAATGTTAAATGCCTGTTTTTGTTACTTCCCTTGAAATTTTCACATTAATGACGTCATACAACTTTATTTTTAGCTTTAATCAAAATTATCGATTAATTAATCGGTAATTTTTCAAAAGTAATCGATAACAGCTCTACAATATATTTTTTTAATTCAATAGAAAATGATATGAATCATAATTTAATATTAAAATAATTATAATAATAATAGTATTATACAGTATAACTTATAACCAGTGCTTTTTTCTAACAGATTCCCCTGTTACTTTTTTACTACTAGGAAAGTTTGGTCTTACTGCTTTTTCAGGTTGTGTTAAATATGCATTCTGGTACATTTTGTTAAAGAAAAAAATTACAGAGTATGACTAGAATTTGTATGAGTGAAATATGATTAGTACGAGTATGAATCACTATGAATAGTATCTAAATCAAAGTATTAATTAAATGGACGAGATTATTGAGTTTGGAATTACAAATAATACAATGAATGTAGTTCATAATCTATTTTCTAATACAGTGAGAATCATTTAACACAAAATGTGGTGAATAAAATATAGTGTTCATTTTAAAAGAATAGGGGGAAGTAGGTAAACAACATTGGCTCTTCTAAGTGGTGTAGGTATTTCAAGCTAGCTTCCTTTCACATGAAACATAAGACACTGCCATTCTTTCATTTAAAGCTTCTTAATTCTTGTCTGCGCATAATTATTATTTATTGTTTATTCTGAGAAGCAAAATCTTTTCATATTAATGAAGGGATTTTTTTAAATATCAAACAGTTAAGAAACAGTACAAAGCAGTTTGTCGGGGCCCGTTTTATTATTGCATGTTTATTTATATTTTTTTGAAGCTTTTTTGCATTAAACATATTTCACTGCATTTGGCTAGTTGTGCAGAGGTCATAAAGCTTCCTTAAAAAATATTAAAATCTAGTTTAATATACTTAATTGCTTCCTCTATGTGCTTGTTATTATTTATATTTATTAACTGTGATTGAAAAGAAAGGCTGTCATGCAGTGAGTAGCTTTATTCCTGACCATCTCAAGTGAACAATGACAGTGAAAATGTTTTTATTTCCCATTTAGCCTTTGGGGCTGTAGGTCTAGTTGATTTGTGTAGGGTGTTTTTAATGAATATCAATGAAAATATATTTAGTGGTTTTTAGGAAAATTTAATAGTTATCACAATGTTCCCTATAACTAAAGGTTCATTATTCCGAATGCAAAGTAAAAAAACTTTGTGTGCAAAGTTGAACAGCATCCATTTTTTGTGTGCAATATTTAAAAAAAATTTGTATTGTGGGAATTCTAAACTGCTACGTTTTGTCGACGCATCTCAAAGGGAAGATTGACCCTTAAAAAAATGGAATATATGCACTTAGTTAAATTCATGTAAGCATTCTTAATAACAGATAATAAATATTGATTCTGTATGTACATCAGTGCTTCTCAATTATTTTTTGTCATGCCCCCCCCCCCCACCGAAGAGGAAAACATCTCCCACCCTGCGTGACTGTAAATATGATCTTTTTCTATAAAAGTACACCTGCTGAGGTCAAACAAGCCCCCCTTTACGGAGACTCTTGCGCCCCACTATTTGAGAACCACTGATGTAAATGTATAAATGGCTGTAACTCAAAAGATGCTAAAGATAGAGTTCCTAGAATTAGAATTAACTGAGATTCTTGTGAACCTGCTTTGCTTAGGTGCATGTTATTTGATTCAAAATTAATGTCCATTATCTTGTTGAAATCAATAAGATAAATATGTACATCATACTGTGGGCGCACAGTGGTCGAATTGTATGTGCACTCAGCTGACATAGCAATAGTCATTAGTTCGAATCTCCATGAAGGCAAGGATTAGTTCCAGGTTCCAAGGGTGTCCCTGAGTCCACCCAGCTCTGTATGGGTACCTGGTAATAGTTAGGGAAACAAAGGCGGCTGGGTATCGCGAGGAACCCTGATAGGCATGGGCTGTGAATGCTGAATCACTTGTCGACAGACTGGCATGGTCTGTGTTGATAAGACAAGACATTACACAAAGTATATGTTAAAGTAACTTATATTTGTATAATCTCATTTACTCTAAAATTTATTTTTGATGTAGGCCTAAAATAATTGAAAAAATAAAGACCTAAATTATCATTGTGAAACAGAGCATTGCTTTTATATTTTGAAATATAATTAGTTTAGGCCACTTAGCTAAATTCTATTTGAACTGAACTGTCCCTTAACCCTTCGTTGGGGCACCATTTTTAACTGCACACTATTTCATGCCATGTGTCCTGGTCCTTTGCTGCCTTCTGGGAGTTGTTAAATGACAGGCCGGTCCACTCTTTGATATCGTCCTCCCATCTCTTCCTTGGTCTGCTTCTTTTTCTTCTTCCCTGGACTGTGCCTTGCAATATGGACCTCCAGATCTTGTCACTTGTCCGTACCATCATAATTTCCTCTTTTTAATTGAGGTGAGAAGGTCCTCGTAAGGGCCAATGACAGCACTTATTTTATCGCGGACCGCTTCGTTCGTGATATGCGCTGTGTAGGAGATGTTAAGTACCTTACGAAAACATCTCATCTCTAGCGCATTAATTCTTCTTTGGAGGTCTGCAGTGAGCGTCCAAGCCTCACAACCATACAAGAAGACCGACATCGCCAGAGAGCGCATTAGTCAAATCTTTGATCTCAGGGAGAGTTCCTTGCTTTGCCAGATGTGTTTAAGTTTGCTTATTGCTGCAGTTGTTTAAAACATTCTGGCAAGAATTTCTAACTTGGAGCCTTCATCGGATATTATAGCCCCTAGATATTTAACGGCAGGGACTTCTTCGAGTTTTGCCCATTTATCCGAATTTCACTTGTGAATTTACTGTTTACCATGACCTTGGTCTTTTCTGCATTGATTTCCATGCGATAGAGCTGGAGAAATTCTATCTAGATGTGTCTACTTTAACCCAAGTCATCAGCTGGGCCTACGAGAGATTATTTGAATTATTTGCCTAAACATGATTTAAGATCTAGTATTAAAACTAAAACATACACAATCATTTCATCAAGAATTCTATTATCAAGAAATATTAGTGTTTTTTTTAAAATATTATTTTTTTAATTAAACAAAATTACTATGCATTGAATCTAATAACTTAAAACTTCCTAGTGAGTCATTAGAGCTATGATTTGACACACAGATAACATGACATTGGCAAAGAAATTGTACAGACACCGATACAACTTAATTATATTTTTTGTAAGAGCTGGTCAGGAAATAGATAAAGTTAATCTGGAAAAAAAACAAAAAGGGAGATTAATGATTGATGCTGAGTTTTGATGTAAATGTACCAGTAGTTATCACATTTAAAATAACTGTTTTATATTTATTCATATAAGTAAAAGTTATTTCATTTGTTTTTATTGTAAAAAATAAATTATGTCATGTCACTTACAATACTGTAGGAGTTTAAAAAAGATGTCCTCTGTTATCATGCTTGCCTATCTAAAGGAAAAGAATAAATAAATAATTTCCAACATAACTGTAGTAGTTCTCCTAGTGGCTTCTATCTTTGAGGATCTCTGGGAAGGATAAAGTTACCTTTCTTTGAGGCTATTTCACCTGTTGAGCACAATAGCTGTCACTGTGGCAGGTAACTTGTAAAGGTAACAAATTATGGCAGGCCAGCCTGATCCTGGTTGACAGCAGGGCTCACAGGAGGGATGTAGAAACAACGAGGCACCTGGGTGATTCATCACATAAAATAGTAGACACTTCCTTTTGGACAATTTTTACAACACAACTTCCTCTGCTTAACTGATCTTGCACTGTCTACACAAATTTTATTCTGAGTGTTTTTTCTCTCTATCTCCAGGGGAAGAGGTCTAATGTTTTGACTACTGCTTTTTGCTGATAAATCATTGTGCTGGTATGGTATTTGTCTTTTATTGTCATTTTTAAATATTATTAGCTGAAATAAATAATTTCTCAAACTGGGTTGACTTGCAAGATCTGAAACATTAAAGTCCATTGTCTTAAAGTGTTGACTATAAATTACTTGAAACTTTCCATTAACTTTTGTTTAAATATTCAAACTTAGACATAATTATTAAATTAATTTTACACAGATGCTACATGTTTTATTCTCTGTTGTGGCTTTGGCTTCACTTATGGTAACTGACCTGTCTGAACCCAGTAATCACCAGGCTTCTATAAAGACTTTTGCCACACAATCTCTGCTTAACGTGCCAGATTTAATAAAATAATATTTTACTATAGTAAACATGCAAGAAAAAATTAATAATGGCAGTGAACATAAAGCTGTGTGCAAAATTATTACATGCAGACATGTGGAGAGGTGGGAATTTCATCAAAGTGCAGGGTTTTTGTTTTTTTGTGTATGGTGGATGTCATAAAGCTTGATGTTCCCCAGGTCAATAACATCAACTAATCCATTGGTGACAGACACACATATTATTGTCATTGTTACAGCCAAGAAAGACTTTACTTTTTATAATGTCCTTGTTCAATGTTGATACTTTGTTGCACTCTAAAAAGTAAATAATGAGTTTAAATGGTACTGAGTTTTACCACACAAAAAAATAAATAAAACTACAACTTTTATACCATGTACTATGTTTCTAAACCTTGAAATCTTTTGTTATATTTTCTGCAGTGTTGATGAAACAATGAAATCTGACCAAGAAAACAGCACTGGATTAGCCAACGGGGCTGACTATCCACAAGTAGAATTTGAGTTGGTTCAAGATCAGGATGTGGAGGAGACAGCTGGGATAAAGAAATGTGTTGGACTTCGATCTTGTTTTGACAGATGCACACATCCATGCCTAGCCTCCTCCCACCCTCTGCCGGCCAATGCCAACTGCCCAAGCAGATTCCTGGACAACTTTCTATGTCCACCCCATTCACGGATGGGTGCCCTCATCTTCATGGTTTTAATAACAGCTTCAGTTTGGGCCACTTTGGTGTCAGTAACAGGAGACACAGCATTACCAGGAGGGAATTTGTTTGCACTGCTCGTTTTGTTTGTGGCTTGCTGGTGTGGTGGTTACCTGGTCAGATTGATCAAACTTCCTCCTCTGCTGGGTATGTGATAATATTTAAATTGCTTTTTTTTTCTTCAAGCATGTTTAATTTGTTAGTTATTATAGCTGCTGAAATGTAATGATTTTTTTCCCCAAAAAGTAGTAATAAATATAAAATAAATATATTTGTAAACTACTAGGGGCCGCTGTGGTCGAGTGGCAAGCGCACTCGACTGGCGCTCCGATGGTCACGGGTTCGAATCCATGGGAAGCCATGGACTTGTTCCCGGGGCCTAGGGCGTCCCCGAGTTCCACCCAGCTCCAAATGGGTGAAAAGCGGCGGGGTAATGCATGGAACCCCTAGTCGTGGCATGTGATCGCTGCATCACTAGCCAAAAACAACTGCTGCCTTGCAGATGGTCTTGGCTGATCAAAGGCTATGGAAGCAAATACAGCAGGCTGAAGTCGCCAATTGGCACAAAACTCGTGGCACGCAAAACTCAATATTCAATATTGAGAACGAAGAAAAAGAAGAAGAAGAAGTAAACTACTAAATACATTTATATTTTCAGGTATGCTAGTGGTTGGTGGTGTTCTTGGGAATGTTCCATATATAGATGTAGCAAAAGATATGGATCCAACATATGTATTTAGCCTTAGGTAAGAACATTTTTTGATTTATTTAATATTTTCTTTGTAAAGCGGGTATTTATATTTCTGTGTTCAAAAATACCCCTAAGTTTTTTTTAGAAACCACCACAACCTAGTCTCCTAGCCCAGCTTGATAATAAACATTCCCTTAAGTTTTTTCAATACAATACAAGGGTAAAAATATCATGAAATTAGAAAATATGAAAATTATGAGGGTCTTCAATGATGTACGAGGTTAAAATCATATTCAACTAGCATTAAATTCTAGTTTTTTACACTTTTTTATTTTTCTTGTTTGGTAATGTGACACAAACAGATTTCTATTTTTAGCCTTTGTTAAAACCAATCTTTAGGGTCCAGGTCTACAAGATAAAAAAAATAATTAAATGATTAACTATTTCATTTACGTAATTAAATAAACAAACTCATTGCATTTTTAAACTGCTCTTATTTTGTATTTTTCTCCGTAGACAGATAGCACTGACTATAATCTTGACCAGAGCTGGACTTGGACTAGATCCCAAGGCTCTCAAGCGTTTGTCCTTTGTCGTTGTAAGACTCGCTTTCCTCCCTTGTTTGACTGAAACTATTGTAGATGGCGTAGCTAGTCATCTGATTTTAGGTTTGCCTTGGCAATGGGGATTTATGTTAGGGTAAGTATTGTTCTTTTACACAATGAAACAAATGAATTGATGAACCACTCGTTTGTTATGGTAGTAATTTCAGAAAATGTTTTGCTAATAAAAATATTTAAGGGTAACTATTATTCATTTTATTTTTATTTTAAAATATTAAATTTTATTTGTATATTTATTGTTGAAGATGGAATTTAGCCAAATAGTTTTTCTATTACCCAATTTTTTTCTTCTTTTTAAATTTTTGTTTTCTCAGGCTTAACATTTCTTATACTATTGTAATTGTACTACTACAGTATTTATTTTTTATGTATAGTTTGAATACAGTACCTCATGTATTACCCTCAAGTTGGTTACCATTGTTTAAAATTAATGTAGTGTGGATTCAGTTTATTATTAATCTTTGCATATAAAGTTAATTTTAATTAGAAAAACATTTAAGTGAACATTAAATTATTAAAATGCTAAACTAACAACACTTTGTTTATTTCTATACATTAAACTTTGACCCTAATTTCTTGTGACTTAAAAAAAAAACATCATGGATCATTCTGGAGACAACTAATAGTTTTAAGATGTCCTATCATTGTTGTAGGTTTGTCATTGCTGCTGTGTCCCCTGCTGTGATAGTTCCATCACTGCTGGGCCTCAGTTGTCCTATCATTGTTGTAGGTTTGTCATTGCTGCTGTGTCCCCTGCTGTGATAGTCCCATCACTGCTGGGCCTCAGTTGTCTATCATTGTTGTAGGTTTGTCATAGCTGCTGTGTCCCCTGCTGTGATAGTCCCATCACTGCTGGGCCTCAGTTGTCCTATCATTGTTGTAGGTTTGTCATTGCTGCTGTGTCCCCTGCTGTGATAGTCCCATCACTCCTGGGCCTCAGTTATCCTATCATTGTTGTAGGTTTGTCATAGCTGCTGTGTCCCCTGCTGTGATAGTCCCATCACTCCTGGGCCTCAGTTGTCCTATCATTGTTGTAGGTTTGTCATAGCTGCTGTGTCCCCTGCTGTGATAGTCCCATCACTGCTGGGCCTCAGTGAGCGAGGCTATGGGCTGGAGAAGGGAATACCAACTTTGGTCATTGCAGCTGCCAGTATAGATGATGTCCTGGCCATCACTGGATTTGGTGTGCTGCTAGGGATTACCTTTTCTACAGGTCAGCAGATCATTGTCGACTTGAGTGTTTGTGTTAATATTTTGACTCAATTTTTTAAAAGAGGAATGAAATTTTTTCCATGAATTTATGGGTTTTAGTTTTTTTTAAATGTGTATAGTATGTAACAGTTTCATTTTTTATCAAAATAATTTTGAGAATATACACTTAATACAGGTTTGACTTCTGCCCAGCATTAGTAAGTTTTATTTTTAAAACACTATAGGTGACATTGTATGGACTCTTTTTAAGGGACCTCTTGAAGTGATAGTAGGTACTACATATGGCATTATTGGAGGCATAATTCTTTGGTACATTCCCCAAAAGACAAGTGTGAGTAAATCATTGTCAATTTTACAAATTCAATCTAATGAAACATGAATTTTTTAAAATGAAAGAAAATTTCCCTAAATTTTAAAACTTACTGTTGAATCGTAGTGACAAGAAATTAGGCCATTTCTTACCACACTTTTTCTTTTATGTAATAGAAATAGTCAAGACTTGAAGTTTTAGTGTTTAATATCTTGTAATAATTGTGTGACATCTATTTTTCTGTTTAAATCTTGTAATAATTTTGTGACATCTATTTTTGTGTTATAATCTTGTAATAATTGGGTGACATCAATTTTTGTGTTATAATCTTGTAATAATTGTGTGACTTCTAATTTTGTTATAATCTTGTAATAATTGTGTGACTTCTATTTTTGTGTTGTAATCTTGTAATAATTGTGTGACTTCTATTTTTGTGTTATAATCTTGTAATAATTGTGTGACTTCTATTTTTGGGTTATAATCTTGTAATAATTGTGTGACTTCTATTTGTGTGTTATAATCTTGTAATAATTTTGTGACTTCTATTTTTGTCTTGTAATCTTGTAATAATTGTGTGACATCTGTTTTTTTGTTTTAATCTTGTAATAATTGTGTGACATCTATTTTTGTGTTTTAATCTTGTAATAATTATGTAACATCCATTTTTGTGTTTTAATCTTGTAATAATTCTGTGACTTCTATTTTCGTGTTTTAATCTTGTAAAAATTGTGTAACATCTATTTTTGTGTTTTAATCTTGTAATAATTGTTTGACTTCTATTTTTGTGTTATAATCTTGTAATAATTGTGTGACTTCTATTTTTGTGTTATAATAAGTTATAATCTTGTAATAATTGTGTGACTTCTATTTTTGGGTTATAATCTTGTAATAATTGTTTGACTTCTATGTTTGTCTTGTAATCTTGTTATAATTGTGTGACTAATTCATTTTTCATTTCCTGAATAGAAACACTTGAACCTGTTCAGGTCAGCTCTGCTTATGGCCCTTGGTTTAATGGCTATATTTGGCAGTATTAAAATACACTGGGCGGGAGCAGGCCCACTGGCAGCTCTGACAGTTCCATTTGTTGCTGCTATGAAATGGAGAACTCAGTTCAAGGGTCAACAGGTAAGCATGTTGCAATGTGCTTTGTGATGTGCCAGGTTTTATTTCTATTCCTGGTTGGCTCCTCCGTCAAAAATTGTATAAGTCTTTGGAGAGACACTTCCTTGTTTTCATGCTGTGTTACCATAATCATCAATGTTTTACCATAATCATCAATGTTTAAACAGTCCATTGAGACTATTGAAATGCTTTATTTAGAAACTCATTCCGAAATCATTTGCCTAACTGACCTTCAAACTCAGAATAATTTTCCTAGGTCCTTATTGTTTTAAATTAACAAATGGCAATTATTATCCTTATAACTATTAAATATACATATTTAGATGATAAAAAAAAAAGGATCCAAAAGTCATTGTGAGTTGAAGTTAGATAAACTTTAGAAATACTTTTGTACTTACTGTTTGTATTATTTTGTCTATGACAGTGAGCTCAAATAGCTTCTCATATTTTTTTCTGTGTTTGATAGTTCCACCCATCTGGTCAGATAGTGACTTATTCTGTCGGCATATGCTATAATGCTCTCTTTTTCCCCCAACTTTTCTCTGTACCCTTTGTGCGGTTAAGCCGAAATGTCTTGATAGGGCCGTTTTGACTTCTTCGTAGGTGGCCTCGACACCTTTTCCACTTCACGCAAAACATACTGGTAGTAGGGAATGTGGCATTAGCTTTCTAAGTTCATACCCCCAATGTTCCACAGCCCACTCATTGTGTCTCGCTTCATCTTCGAATCTAATGAGAAAAAAAATCTAAATTGTCCCCCACCCCATCAAACATGGGCGCCCCATGTTCCCTTGTTCTACCTTGCGAGTCAGTCCCTCACTCGCTTTCACTTCTTCCATTTTCCTTATATGTTCTAACCTTTTTTTCTCCTCCTCCCGCTTAACAGCCCTGATATCCCTTTCTTCTTCCTCTTCCTTCTATCCCTTTCTTCTTCCTCTTCCCTCTTCCTTCTATCCCTTTCTTCTTCTCTCTTCCTTCTATCCCTTTCTTTTTCCTCTTCCCTCTTCCTTCTATCCCTTTCTTCTTCTCTCTTCCTTCTATCCCTTTCTTCTTCCTCTTCCTTCTATCCCTTTCTTCTTCTACTTCTCTATCATGTTTTTCTATTATCCACTTCTTGGCCTCTTCCACTTCTAAGGCCCTTTTTCTTATCTCGTCCAAATTTGGCAACACCATTATTTTATCTGTCACGTATATATCTATATATATTTAGTTAGTTAGTTATTTTCCAGTATTATTTGAATATCTTATATTTTAAAAAACGTTACAATTTTCCATTCTTAAATAAATAATGAAATCTGAATTTACTTGTACATGGAAAATACACTCACAATGCGACCATACATAAATGAAATCCCATGAAATATATTTGTCCATTGAATATAATCCACAAAGTTCTTATTCCTCTCAAAGTTCTTTTGGTTCTGATTCTCGATGTCTGGTTCTCGATGTCTGGTTCTCGTTGTCTGGTTCTCGATATCTGGTTCTTGTTGTCTGGTTCTTGATATCTGGTTCGAGATGTCTGGTGGCTGTGCTTGAATATCCTGAGGTTACTTTGTTTGACGGGCCCCCACTGTGGCGGACTAGCTGTCTAGGGGGATTTTAGGTCCACCCTTTTTACCACAGATATAAACATCAGACGTACTGTACAGTTGTAGAAGCAGTCACGAGACTTGAACTCAGCAGCAAAAATTAAGTTTATTTACATCATATATAGACATATGTATATCCATGGCAATATAGTTGTAGCAGCTATCAAAGAATACTTTCACTGTGTTCGTCTCTCTCTCTATACAGTTCTATATGCACTCGTTCCCGGTCAGCCCACCTCGATCAACAAAAAAAACACGACCGCCCTGGTCCACGCTCAAAATGTTCTCTCCTTCCAGTTGCTCAAAATAATGTTCTCTCCCCTCAGTCGTCCCTCCGCCTGCTTATATCACACACTGTCCACTCATTGCCCTCTCACATGACATCTCTACACACTCCCATGTGAACACCCAGGGAACAACTATTCAAGTGAACTGGTGTTCGCGCTTTGTTTACCATTCAACCTACATTTTCGCTCAGTCATTCTCACACCATAACATCTGACCGTGAAAAGTTTTTGTTACAAATGTTTCGTATATTTTGTATTTCTAAACTGTGTTCCCTGATATTTCAGAATCCTGTGGAGGATGTGGTTGGCGTACTGTGGATGCTCTTCCAGCCATTTCTGTTTGGTTTGATTGGTTCTGAAGTGAAGATATCCTCTTTAGATGGTCAAGTTGTGGGTAATTATCCACACTCGTCCTCAAATAGTCCACTGCCTACATACTGTAGTGATCTCTCTGTTTATCTGTAGCTTTAGTGTCCATTGACCAACTAATAACTTAGAGAAAATAAATCCAGAGACACATATAGATAATCACAGGAACTAAATTGGACAAGAAATGATGGGCTGTGTTAGAAATGATGGGCTGTGTTAGAAATAATGGGGCGTGTTAGAAATAATGGGGCGTGTTAGAAATGATGGGCTGTGTTAGAAATGATGGGCTGTGTTAGAAATGATGGGCTGTGTTAGAAATGATGGGCTGTGTTAGAAATGATGGGCCGTGTTAGAAATGATAGGCCGTGGATGCCAGTCTATCTTACCTTAGATATACAGACGCTCCTCCTATGCAGAAGATAATTGCGTCCACAGACTATGAGAGTCTAGTATGGTGGCACTTTATTTATGTTATACTTGGGTAGCTAGTTTCATTCAAGTCTAATTAAAAGTATGAGAAAAAAAATTGGTGTAATTTACTACACACTTGCAAGTATGGTGAGATACTGGAGTTTTGGAAAATTGGCCACAATTTATAAAATAGGTGTTAGATATCAATAGGAAAAGAAAGGTCGGAAAGAGAAGGCAAACAATTGACCAAGAACAAATGTGGCCAAGGTCAATTTCTGGACCATTTCTTGTGTTATCTTAATATCTTATAGAAATTTAGTTATTAATTTCTTTTGTCTGACTCACTAGGTAGTATCAATCAAGAATTATTCTAGATTTAAATTTGTGTTCCTGAATACTTAATTTTAAAAGATTTTCCACAATATTCATTGAAAAAGTTTTAGATGAAACGCATACCTTTTAATATACAAAATCTTTGCAATGCTTAGCACAATGATATTGAAAGAATATGTAAATATTAAATGTATAGTATTAGTATATGGTAAAATGGAAGTGGTTTCTTTCCCAGGACTTGGCATTGCTGTGTTAATTATTGGTCTTATTGCAAGGGTCCTCGTCTCCTTTTTGGCTGTTTTCTTTACAAACCTTAACTTTAAAGAAAGGTTTTTTATTGCTATGGCTTGGTTACCTAAAGCTACTGTACAAGTAAGTAAAAGAAAATACAAGATGTTTAAAAAAATTACTATATGAAAAAAGAAACCACACTGAGACTTTGAGCCGAAAATTAGTAATTATTGTGTTTAACTTGTAACTGACTAACTGGGCTTTGAAGCTCAAATGTAGTCTACTTTATATGGCTATATTCTGATTTATATTGCAATATGCTGAGTAAAATGTATCTAATTTATATGGCAATATGCTGAGTAAAATGTATCTAATTTATACAGCAATATGCTGAGTAAAATGTATTCTAATTTATATGGCTATACTCTGATTCTATGGCGGATTAAGGGGGGGGCTGAACGGGCTAAAGCCACGGGCCCCCGACGGTTTAGGGGCCCCCAAACTTTTTATATTTTATAATAAAAGTGTACAAAAGTTTGCACGAACCCTTGAAAATATAATAAATTAATTAATACTATCTATGCAACTTATCGCGTTCAGACATGATAAAGTACCTAATAATCGAAAAACTTTAATTGATTCACTTCGCATGATATAAAATATAGTTTATATTTTTAAAATTTCCCATCTTCGAGAAGTTCCGCTGGCCGTGTCGGTATAGTACATGCTCGTGGGGCTACCGGTGTCGGGTTCCATTCCCAGCAAGGGCATATATTTTTTTTCTTTTCACACTCAATTATAACTACCGCGACACATCAAACAGTTATTTCTTCGTGTTCGTTTTTTTTTTCATTATTAAAATTTAGTTACAGTCTTATATTAGCTGTTAACAATCATTTTATTTTAAGAATGCTGGCTGGATAGGGCCCCCGTTTGATTGCAGCCCAGGGCCCCGTGCAGTCTTAATCCGCCCCTGCTCTGATTAAAATGTATTCCAATTAATATGGCAACTTGCTGAGTAAAATGTATTCTAATTTATAAGGCTATACTGACTATACTCTGATTAAAATATTAAAATGTATTCCAATTTATATGGCAATTTGCTGAGTAAAATATATTCTAATTTATACTGCAATATGCTGAGTAAAATTATTATAAGAACGGATGTCAATGTACAGTTTTAGCTTTTATTCCAAAGATTATGCGATGATTTTTATAGGAAAAGTTTACCTGGCATTATCTCCCTTTCACTCTCTCTCTCTCTATAAGGATGATCCTTAAATTATTCATGTCTATAACTTTATATAATTTTTTTTGTCTCCTTTTCAGGCTGCCATTGGAACAGTTGCTCTTGACCTCGCAAGGAAAAATGCTGATGCAGATTCAGAAGAATTAGGGAAAAAGGTGACACAAAGTATTCTTATAAAATATATTTAGAAATTTGCTATAAAAATGGAAATTAAGCATTAATTTATATAATATATCAGAAATGAACTTCATTTTAACTCTTTCGCTGCGGAATTTTTTTTAACGAAAAAATGTACATTATTTTCAAAAGTAAAAAAAAAAAAGTGAGAGGTTGGGTTTTTAACAAAAATATTTAAAATATTGTTTTTAGGCTTATAGGGATAAATTTGGTATCAAATGAAAGGTAGTTAAATGGACTATGCATTTTTGAACTTGTTTCTTTTGTTTAAATAAAAAAACTAACATTAAAGAAACTAAAAATGTAAAAATATGATAACAAAAATCACTAAATTCAGGGAAAAAAAATTCTCAGAAGGCAAATTTATGTTAGTGCTCCATAATATCATTAAAATGTAATGGCAAAAATCAAATATGTAACACAAATAGGCATTTTTATGTTTATAATTGTACAAAAGAACCACAAAAATTAATCTAAATTATGTCTCATATTTTATAATGTAGCTAAAGATAGCTTGGGTAGCCATAGCAACAGTTTTGATCAACAAAAAACAGCAAAGAAAATTAATAAAATAATGCTTCAAATGATAGCAAATACACCTCCCCTTCGTTCATAAACAAGGAAGTACCACTCTTCTTTGTTAAAGTCTAATTTAAAAATAGCTCTTATAAAGTTTAACCGAGAAATAGCAAAGAAACAAACATGATAGTGAAACAACGCACAGTGCTTTGGTCCGTGCTTTTGACTTTGAGCAAGGTGGATGAACGCAGTGTGCGTTGTTCCGCTTCGAAAAAGTTAATTTGTGGGACACGGTAATTAACAAATAATTAGGCCTTGCTTATTTGTATGTAAAAGAACAACTAAGCAGTTCACTAATTTAAAAAAAAGCCTTTTCAATGACACTGATGACCAATTTTCCTTCATGACTTTTTTGTGATGTACTGACGGGGGTGTATTTGGAAGTCACGTTTTTTTATTAGTCCTTGCGGAAGTGAGGGCGAACCTGTTTGGGGCCAGGTTCCCAAAATTCAATTAAAAACTACTTTTATATAGCAAAGTGCTAGCACAGTTGTTTGATTAAGGAAGTAATAATGAATTTGCATGCCGTCTGTGGCACACGTGGCATAGGTTGGCCATCACCAGTGTAAAAGGAAGTGGTTTTGTCGAGATCATTGTGAGCAGATGTGTAAGGAGTGGTATTTTGTAGAGCGCTGCAGGTGAACGTAAATAAAGCATTTTGTATTGAGTGGACTTGTGTTAATTTTGAGTAATTAGAGTACATGTATATGAACTAGTGGCAAGTAGGACTGTCAATAATGTTGAAAAATGCTGCCTGGGTGCCCGTCCAAAATTTGAACGGGTATCCGGGTTACCCGTTCGAAATGCCTCAAAATTTTCGTTATTATACCCGCTATTACTACCTTTAGCCTTTTACTGCTTTGTTTATTGTGGAAAAGCAAATGTTGATGTAATGTAATGAGTCAACGATGGAAAAATGATGACATTAACATACTACTGTAGTACAGTTGAGTAAAAACAATGAGCAGAAGGGTGCTTAGGTGATTTTTGTAAGGTGGGGGAGCGCTAATCGTATGATGACATGGCGGGCTATTTCTAGTTTAAAGCTGTAGCTCAGGGGGGTCACTTGGTTTGGTGTAGCTCATGGTGTCACGACTTAACCCTAAGAACTCCTCCGAGTTTTCCAGTGCAAAATAACGGTAATATACAGAATTTTACATTTTGGTGTCATCCCCCTGATGGTTTCACCCGGGGCGGCCCACGACCACAGCACCCCCTAGTGACGTCACTGCTGTAGCTGACAACTGTTTCAATTACTAAACTTTTCTGGACTTACCTCTACTTAGTGGACCCACCCCCAGCATGTATTTTGTAATACAGTGAAGATTGTTTTATGATTGATAATTGATTTAAAAATAAAAAAACAACAACAGAAAATAGCAGGTGTTTATTTCTTTTTAAGTATGGTGGGGATAGGATTGGAGACTTATGTTAGTAGGGGGGGTAGATAAAAATAAAAGAAATTGGCGCAGTAACAAAGATGAGCGGCGTATTTTCAATTTCAAAGGCAAGATAATTTCTAGCCAATCCTAGTTATCGCTCTTGTTTCCTATTTAGTGTCATACTGAGTGGACAGACCCTCCCCCCACCCTTTTTTTTTATTATGGTGAAAGTCATTTAACGATTGAAATATTTTTTTAAAAATATGGTGGGGATAGGAGTGGAGACACTTGTGAGTGGGGGGGGATTAGATAAACAACATTGGCTCGCACGATCGGTAACAAAGATGTGCGGCATATTTCAAAGCCAAGGTTATTCCTAGCCCTTCCTAGTTAATAGTTATCAGCGTTGTGTTCTATTTTCCTTACTGGAACAATTCAAAGAACTTTTTTAAAAAAATTTTTAAATGATTTTTGTTTTATGTTTCTGGGGGAAAAAAGTGTATCAAAATACGTAATAGTTTGTCAGGACCGTGTTTTATTTCTGTTTAACACTTAATAAAGTCTTTTTTTTCTTTTTAAGCGTTTTCATTTTAAGACGTATTCACAGTATATTTTTGAAACCTAGGGTTTTAATTTGATAATTATTCGCGAGCCGAAATTTGAACATAGAAGAGCCGCAGTTCAAACACTGGTGGTAAAGATATTGAGTAACATTTTCACGGTTACCCGAGCGCCATTTTACTACCCGGGTAATTGCTCGGCAACGGGGACCCGGGTACCCGTTGACAGGCCTAGTGGCAAGCTCAATAAATATAGATATAAGGACGGTTGTGACTAGATATAGAGATAAGGACGCTTGTGACTAAATATAGATATAAGGACGGTTGTGACTAGATATAGATACGACGCTTGTGACTAGATATAGAGATAAGGACGCTTGTGACTAGATTTAGATATAAGGACGCTTGTAACTAATTTTTAAAAATGTTTGTGTTTCTGCCCGTTCATTTCCCACTTTCTTTTGGAACATGACTTCGCAACATGGCTGTTCATTTGCGTTTTTCTGATTTCTTCGTGATATAGTTTTTGTCTGTTCCCCCCCCCCACCCCTTAATTTCTTTTCACTATTTATGAGCATGTCTGAGGCGTAAGCTATGCCACATCTAGTTAAATATAATTTACTATTATGAGGGTTGGGCAACTTTAGGGCAAGTATTGATATGTCAAAGTGACGTAATTTAAAAATGACAGCCTCGATTCGAGCTTAAAAATGTTGAGCTTAACATCAATTTATAGATTTTTTGCTTTGCCACAGGGGCGCATAGTAGTAGTAGTTATTCATTCTGCTTTCCCCTGCAGAATTATACTTATACTTTATTTATACCTATATTTAAACTATACCATTGGTTATATATATTGTAATAAAAAGATAAGGCAGCCTTTTGTCAGCATTAGTTCAAGCTCTAATGCCAACCCATTATTTGCAGGTTTTAACTCTTGCTGTCTTGTCAATATTGTTGACTGCTCCTTTGGGCTCCCTACTGATATCCATATCAGGACCGCTACTCTTGAAACGTCAGGACAGTCCAACTGTTGAAGAAGAAATTTCCAATACCCATTTGGGAAAACAGGAAGTAAAAGACTGGGAAATGTTAAGTACAGATACAACCAATGAGGAGAAAAGAGAACTCAGCGAAGAGGAGAAAGAACTGAAGGCAGATGGAGACACCAGAGTGTAAAATGAAGTTTTTACAATGAGTGTGTATGAATAAAAAAAATATTGAGGATGCAATGCAAAGTTTTTTGTACTATATTTTTATAATCTTCTTTACAAGGGATTTTCACCCAACTGCAAACTTCAAAGGCTGATACATGCAGAAAAATCTATTAACAATTTGAACACATATTTCCTTCATCAAAAGATACCATCTTAATATATAACAGTTGACATTGCTCACTTATAAATTATAAAGATTTAATTTATTTATAGATGTACCGTATTCCGGCGTTTAAGACGACTCCCCTACTTTTCTGTTAAAATATAGGTTTTGAGCTATTTGTTATAAGACCACCCCTCCACCCACACACTTTAAGTTTGAAACTGGCTTAATATTTATTTTTCGTTGCTGGTGGAGACATGGGTTCTTAACTGTTAGCCATTTGGTTTCTTATACTGTATAAATACTTCTGCTTAACTCTATGTACAGACACTTGAGCTTTAACCAGCCAATCACAGCAAGCTATGTATTTTATCTCCACTTGCATACAAAGGTTGTTTGGTTAGCTTGGTCAGCTATCCCTGCATACTTATGTATTGTCTTAACCATATATTGGAGTTGAAAAAAATTGATTATTGAAAGTTTTAAATGCGTTTATTTTGCCTCAAGGATATATGAATTTCACTGTTAAAGTATTGTTCATTTTAAAATTTTAAGACATAAATATGTGCCTATTAGTTTTGAAAATTTAAAAAAATTGTTTATTGTGTTGACCAGTTTAGAAAAAATATATCTGACTTAAGGGCCATGACAATTTATCTCTCATATATAGAATATGACTGCCATAAAATACAAGATACACAAACAAATAGTGTCTGCAAATTAATAACTTGAAGTTTCATTAATTGAATAATACAAAAGTAGATGTTTCATTTTGTTTGTATACTTATATTCAATTTATCTCTTAACTTTTGTTAGTTGTGAACCAGTGTTTGTTAATAAAAAGCTGATTTCAATGTCATAATCATCTATACTTTGATACAGTAGCAAATTTCACTTGGTATAACAGAAGAACCATATTTTTTTTGTACACTTGTACATGATTTTTACCATAAATTGCTGTTTTATATAAAAATTATTAAAAAGTTAAATTGTAATGACCTAGATTTGCCAGATTCTATTTATATCATCCTTTGAGTATTTTTTTATTTAATTATAGTACAGCATATATTACTATTAAAAAAAGTTGTAAATGCAAAAACACATTATTATTATCTGCTTTGTTCATCATAGTTGCCTGAGCCTGAACACTCATAAATTTATTTTGATGAGGTTATGAGAAAAGGTTTTAAATTATAACCTTAAAAAATATAGTTGCATCATTTTACTTTGCTTATTAGTAAAAGGCTAATGCGATTGATTTTTTAAAAAAATTATCCATCACTCTCACTCACTACTTTAGGTTTCAAATAGAAATTACCTCTTTGGCAGTTTAAACAAAAATATATTTAAAATTTATTATTTTAAAAAAATCCTTAATAAACAATTACCTTTTTGATGGTTAAAATTTTGCTGTTGTAATCTTAATGAACTTAATCAGCAAGATTATTCAAATTATTGAGGGAACCCCCTATTGGCCTCTCTGCTACTGGACATAAGTATCATTGATGTATTATAAATAATGTACAATTGATTTAATAGATAAACATTTTTATCTAAATTATAGAAAATGTACTTCTTTCAAATGACAATTATCAGACAATATTTATTGATTTATCTAAGTATTATTTTTAAAAAATTTACATAGTCCCTTTACTAATATATTAATTATTTTATATAAAATCAGTATTGAAGTTATGTTTGCAAATGATGTTAATGAATGCAATTTTACATGCTTCTTTGAAATAATTGTATCTTTTTGGTGTAAAAAAAATACATATATATTTTAAAATTACAATAAAGGGAAGACTGCAATCTGATCAGGTAAGAAGAAATCAATAAAATGGAGTGTGTGAAAACCTGAACAATGTCTCAATAAAACAATGAACATGTCAGCAAGGACTTTTTTCAGCAGACAAAATAAAAATACAGTGTGAAACTTTGCTGCTATGTATTAACTGAGAGCAGAATGAAGCATACAAGGCTACCCATACAAGCCCGAATTGATTACAAACTGGCCGTTCTGTGTCACAACTTCTTTTCTGACTCATGCCCTTCATATCTTACTGAACTTTTGTCAGTCTACTCACCAAGTCGTCAGCTACGCTCCTCTGCAGATACACGCATTCTCTGTGTTCCTAAGACAAGAACTAAAACATTTGGCGAAAGGTCATTCTCTTTTTGTGCAGCCAAACAATGGAATTCTCTTCCATTACACATCCGTAGCATTTCAACTGCTAAGTCATTCAAGACTGCACTTAAGACACATCTTTTTAAAATTTATTTTCAAAATTAATAAAACAACATTTCTTTAAATGATTAACGTAGCTGATGTATTGAGTATAGCGTATTGTCATTTATGTAGTTAATATGATATGAATGTTTCTTTTTATTGATATATGTATTGTTATTTCCATGTAAAGCGCTGTGAGCCTGGCTACTTTCTGGGATACAGCGCTATATAAATTATCATTTTATTATTATTATTATTATTGGGATATGAGAGTCAACTATAGAATGGTGTGAACAAGTCTAAGTTAAACCTCAGGCTTGTTGGTACACAATAGTACATGTATGCAATTTACAGATCATTGTATTCCTTGTGACTTATACTTCTATTGAAATGTTTCCCATACATTGTTGATATATGTAATATAGATATAGAGAAAGATCAAAATTAATTTGATGTATGCTATTATTTGTTATGATGGAATTATTTTATTTAAGGACTAGAACAGGGGTCTCCGAACATTTCTGCCGGAGGGACGCATTAACTGTCAAATAGCAGTTTGGGGGCCGAATACAAACAGTTTTATGGTAAAGTACAGGTAAAAATAGTATCTTTTTGGAGATTAAAAGGTCTCCAGGGACCGAATGAGAGGGCCTTGCGGGCTGCATCTGGCCCGCGGGTCATAGTTTGGAGACCCCTGGACTAGAATATTAAATGAAATTTTTATCAGTGTTAAGCAGTTAAAAAATCATAAAAAAACAAATTTTAAAAAGGGTTTTCAATATTGAAAAAATCAATTTGATTTTTAAAAAATTATTTTCATTTATTAAGTAGATGCTATTTTCTTTGCTAGTGCTAAGCTTACATTTAGTCATGAATATTTTTCATATCAAAATTAACACATTATTCACACCTCTGTACTGTACATATTTATTTAAACTTTAATGTTAAGTTATAGCAGTTCTAGTCACTAGTGTAATCAAAAGTTAATTTTTTTTAAATATATTTTTTTTTTTTTTTACAAAAACTTCACACATTTATATCTTTATGACATAATGAAAGAACTATTGTTTACAAATGAGTCTTAATTTTAAATCAAGAAAAAATGTGAAGTTATCGTGTAACTCAGGTTAACATTTTAAAATATTTTGTAATTTATTAGCACTGTAAATTATGTTTTAATATGCAGAAATACTGCAGTAGATTTTAATTATAAACAAAAATTATAAATAATATTTATGAATAAATATTGTATATTTCTTGTCATATTCTTTGCCCTTTTCTTTTACAAAATCTGTTGTTTTTACCCATCACCCAGAGAACTAACTAGTTGGGTCTACAACAGTATGGAATTGTATGGGAAATGTTGCAAGTGGATAATCATCATTTGAAAGCATCGCAAAAAAAAATCCCAACTAAATTGTATTGTACAGTATAAGTAGTAACTAGAAATTTATAGCCCACACACAAACACATACAAAACATAACACAGCATAAAGAAAGAAACATTTTAATGTAAAACAAAAATCTGTTAACAGATTTTTTTAAAAAACTGCCAAGTTAAATTATTCATCATAAAAATGAGACATAACTTGTTATCTTATTATGCAGCTAAGCACAAGTAGTTCTATGCATAAAAATACATACATACACTTCTGTACTAGTGCTATCAATACATTTCATACCTTGCTTTGTTCATCTTTCTTTTTGCTACTTAACTCTCCATTTAATAATAAGAACAAATTATCATGGTAGGAATTTATATCTCCACTTTGAGGTAAAAGGATAAATTTTTTAGGCACATTGCGAAACTGTAATATATTCACATTCCGAGATAATATTCCCTTTTCACTTTGCTGCAGAGGTATCATGTCATAGACACTAGCATACATATCTCTACGATTTCCAAAAATTGATAAATGAGAAATTTTTAGGTAGTCTAAATCTTTGCTGATCATGATCTTTCCAATAACTTTTGATATCAAAATAGCAGGTCCAAGAAAGAATGTAGCATATATTGTTAACATTAAAGCCAGACTATGAGCCATTTGCATTGAAAAAACTCCCATATATCCTATTCCTAAAATGGATGGTGCTCCCACTGTTGCAGTAATTGTTGTAAATTTAGCTAATCTGCAAATAGTACGAAGAATTCTTAATCTGTCTATTAGATAAATTACTTCATAATCAAGTGATTTCCTGTCATCGAGTTGTTTACTTTGTGAAGTAGTATGCTTGCAGCATAAAGATAAGTCCAATCTCTTTAAGTGCAGAATTTCCAGCCTGTTAGACGATGACAAGGGCCCCTGACGGGACAAAGTTGACGCAAGTTTGCAGATTCTTCCATTTGACAATGCTTCAAATTTTTGAGGGATGGTTCTATTCTTTATGAAACGTAAACAGGTAAAATGTCTGCTGAAAACCATCCTTAGCTTATAATGAAACATTTTATGACAGGAACACTGTGATATACTTTTATCTGCATTAAAAAAAGAAATGTTTTATAACATTAACAGTTGATAACTTAAATAACAAATGAATGAGCTCAAGAAAATTGGTTGCCAGTACAATTAACAAATTCAAACAGAAAACAGGAATAAAACAAAAATACCAGAAGTCAGAAAAGATGAGATTGAGGTTACTGAGTATATGAGTCAGAGAAATGTCTGCTATAACAATTTAGCTAGAAGATTAGAAGAAGCCAAGTCTGCACAGTAGAGCAGAATTTGTACCTTACTTAGGACTTTGAGAATGTGCTTGGAATAAATTTCTTTTCAGACAATCCTTCTTTACAGAAGATTATTGTGTCCTACGCTTATCTATGGTTTGTGGCTAGTCCTGCATTCTTATTATTATTTTGAATGTTGATAAAGTGTTGGTTTTCTTGGTTTCTTCAGGTAACCCATTCCACATCCGAATTCCTGAGGGGAAGAACAAAAATTTGCCTGTGTTTGTTCTTGCATACGGAATTAGAAAGGTGTTTTTATGCTTATGTCTATCTGAGAGTTGTATTGAGTTATCTTTGTGTTGTATTTCTAAATTAAAATAAATTGCTTACTTTATGTATCATTACTATTTTACTCTTGGTTCTTCTATCCTTTAGTGTTTCAAGGTTTAATGATTTAACTAATGGTGTTATATTGGTCAGTTTTGAAAATTGTACGGTAATGAATCTGGCAGCACTTTTTTGAATTTGTTCTAGTTTATTAATGTTTTCTTTGGTGGATGGGTCCCATACAGAAGATGCATATTCTAGTATAGGTCTCACCAATGTGAGGTAAAATTTTAGTTTTATATCTCTATTACTATTACATTTGTAAAAGTTCCTTTTTATAGAGCCCAAGGTTATGTTTGATTTTTCACTAACTTCAGTGACATGGGAATTCCATCTTCATCTTCTTATATGTTACTAAGTTACAGACGCTCCTTCTGTACAGAAGATTATTGCGTCCTACGTATTTCTATGGTTTGTGTTGGCTTTCCTGGTTTCTTCAGGCAACCCATTCCATGCCCGAATACCGGACAGAAAGAAAGAAAACTTGTATGTGTTTGTTCTTGCATATGGAATAAGAAAGGTGTTTTTATCTTTATGTCTATCTGAGGGTAGTATTAAGTTATCTTTGTGTTGTATTTCTAAATTAGAATTAATTGCCTTATGTATAATTACTAATTTACTCTTGTTTCTTCTATCCTCTAGTGTTTCAAGGTTTAATGATTTAACTAATGGTGTTACTCTTGTCAGTTTTGAATATTCTCCAGTAATGAATCTGTCAGCTCTTTTTTGGATTTGTTCTAACTTATCAATATTTTCTTTGGTGGATGGGTCCCATACAGAAGATGCATATTCTAGTATAGGTCTCACCAGGGTGAGGTAGCATTTTAGTTTTATATCTTTGTTACATTTGTTAAAGTTTCTTTTTATAAAGCCTAAGGTTTTATTTGATTTTTTAATAACTTCATTGACATGGGGATTCCAAGATAGTTTCTCATTTATTATGACTCCTAAGTATTTTGCATCATTAGTTTGGGTTAGTTCTTTTCCATGAATGAAGTATTTTGAATTTATTTGTTTCTTTTTCTTTGTTACTCTTAGCAGTTGACATTTTTCTGGGTGGAAGGACATACTCCAGTTAGTTTCCCATTTTATTAATTCATCTAAGTCTTTTTGTAAAATTTTGCTATCTTGTTCTGACTTGATTGTTCTATAGATTATACAATCATCAGCAAATAACCTAACTTTAGTTCCTGTTGAGATATTGTTGGGTAAGTCATTTATATAAATTAAAAATAGTAAGGGACCTAGGACAGTTCCTTGTGGAACTCCTGAGTTAACCTTTATTGGTGTAGATTTAGATCCATTAATTATTACAGTTTGCTCCCTACCCAATAGGAAATCTTGGATCCAGTGATGTAAGGGACCTGAGTATTTAAGTTTTTTAAGTAAACTAAGGTGGTGAACTTTGTCAAATGCTTTTGAGAAGTCTAGTAATATTGTATCTATTTGATCATTATTATCTAAGCCTTTTGATAGTTCATCTATTAGACCTATCAATTGTGTTTCACATGATCTGTTCTTTCTAAAGCCATGTTGGTGTGGGCATAGGGCATTATATTTGTCAAGGTGGTTAACTATTCTGCTATATATTATGTGTTCCAGTAATTTACAGGTGATACTAGTAAGTGATACAGGTCTGTAATTACCAGGGTCGGACTTATCACCTTTCTTAAAGAGTGGCGTTACGTTGGCTAATTTCCAATCCTGGGGCACTTTACCCTGGTTTAGAGAGGCTTGGAAAAGAACTACAAGGATTGGGGACAGTTCATTGCTTAATTCTTTTAGTAACCTGGCAGGCTATTCATCTGAGCCAGTAGCTTTGTTTATTTTTAAGTTTTTTTAGTAGTGAATGTATATCTATCTCATCTACAGTTATGTTACCTATTTCTTCCATTTTATTTAAATTTATTGAAATTTCCTTGTCGCCTGAGGCAGAAAATGATGATGCAAAATATGTGTAAAGGATATTACCTTTAGTCTCATTATCATTACAGGTTTTATTATTTGAGCCTTTTAGTGTGGCTATACCTGTAGGCTCCATTTTTTTTTATTTGATAAAGTACCATAAGTTTTTATTGTTATCTTTAGTAATCACATTGTTTATATAATCATTTTGGAGGTTACGGCTACGGCTAAGTTTTTGTGTCAGGTGTTTAATTTTTAAGTATTTTTTGTGTATCCTTTCTAAATTGGTAGCCTTAAATTTCTTAAATGAGTTCTCCTTTAGTTTGCATAACTTTTTTAATTTAAAATTGAACCAGCATTTATTAATTCTATTTGAAGTTATTTTTGTTGGAACATTCTGATCCATTATGGTTTTTAAATTTGTTTTTATTTCCTTCCATATATCTTCTACGGGGCTATCTATGCTGAATTGACTTAGGAAATTTTGTTGGAAATTAGAAGCTGACTGGTGTAATTTTATTAAGTTGCATTTATTCCAAAGATATATTGTTCGTTTAGGCATCTTATTTATTTTAGTATTTATTGTATGATAGTTTCTCATTTATTATTACTCCTAAGAATTTTGCATCTTTAGTTTGGGTTAGTTCTTTTCCATGAATGAAACATTTTGAATTTATTTGTTTCTTTTTCATTGTTACTCTTAGCAGTTGACACTTTTCTAGGTGGAACTACATACTCCAGATAGTTTACCATTTTATTAATTCATCCAAGTCCATTTGTAAAATTTTGCTCATTGCTATCTTGTTTAACTGTGCTATAGATTAAAGAATCATCAGCAAATTACCTAAATTTTGTACCTGTTGAGATGTTGTTGGGTAAATCATTTATATAAATTAAAAAACAAACTGTAAAAACAAAGTTTTTGACTATAAATCCCTTATATATGAGACAGAACTGAAAATCCTACATGTGGAAGAAAATCAGTAGTCCCGAGCCTGCGCTCTTCATGGGGCTTCCCGGAAAACCCCCTCAGCCCTCTGGCCCCCTAAAGGAAGTAAAGACTGTCTAAGCCTTTTGACAGATCATCTATTGAACTTACTAATTGTGTTTCAGTTTCACATGATCTGTTTTTTCTACAGCGGTGTTGATGTGGGCATATTTGTCTAGGTGGTTAATTATTCTACTATACTATTACAATATATTATGTGTTCTAGTAATTTACAGGTGAAACAAGTAAGTGATACAGATCTGTAATTAACGGGGCCCGATATATCACCTTTCTTAAAGATGGGAGTTATGTTTGCTAATTTAGCCTGGTTTAGAGAGGCTTGAATAAGAACTACAAGGATAGGGTACAGTTCATTGCTTAGTTCTTTTAATAACCTTGCAGGCAATTCACCTGGGTCAGTAGTTTTGTTTATTTTTTAGGTTTCTAAGAAGAGAATGGACCTATCTCGTCTACAGTTATGTTACCTATTTCTTCCATTTTATTTAAATTTATAAAAATGTCCTTGTGGCCCGAGGCCGAAAATGATGATGCAAAATATGTGTTAATGATAATAGCTTTAGTCTCATTATCATTATAGGTTTTATTATTTGAGCCATTTAGTGTGGCTATACCTGTAGACTCCATTTTTTAAGATTTGATGAAGGACCATAAGTTTTTATTATTAGCTATAGTAATTACATTGTTTATATATTCATTTTGGAGGTTTCCACTGAGTGTTTGTGTCAAGTGTTTAATCTTTAAGTATTATTAAGTGTATCCTTTTTAAATTGGTAGCTTTAAATTTCTTAAATAAGTTCTCTATGTGTTTGAATGTTTTGTTTTTTTAAATTTAGAATTGAACCAGCATTAATTAATTTTATTTGATGTTAGTTTTGTTGGAACATTCTCATCCGTTTGAGTTTTTAGATTTGTTTCTATATCTTTCCAAATTTCTTCCACTAGGCTCTTTGTGCTAAATTTACTTAGGAAATTTTGTTGAAAGTTAGCCCTAATTGGTTTAGTTTTATTGAATTACATTTATTTCAAAGATATACTATTCCAAAAGGTATCTCTCATATTTTTGTTTTAATTGTATTGGTTACCATAACAATATTATGGTCTAACAGTCCAGGAATAATTTCGTAGCAACAGAACACAGCGAGATGTTTCTCCCTGAGACAATCAACGAACGATGGTGTGGTACAGAATATCTTCAGCCGACTAATCATTGTGTGAAGAGTTTATATGAATTGATGGTGGTAAAGAGCATTTGCACGAATAAAAAGCATAATGCAATTCCTATCCTTCAGAATGTTATCCAAATCAACAGATTTAGAACACAGGGCCTCCTGGTGAATAATAATAATAATAATAATAAAATGATGATTTATATAGCGCTGTATCCCAGCAAGGAGCCAGGCTCACAGCGCTTTACATGGAAACAAAAATACATATATAATAATGCAGTGCAGATTTGTGAACTGGTCATTACTGTGATCCTTCAACTGCTAAACAGTGCAGCTAACACTACAGCTGCCGGATAGTAATTTTTTGCACAATGACAAGTGCTTAAGAGTGTTAATGAATATTCAATTTTTTTTTTTTTTTACAACTTTACATAATATATTGCCAAATAGCAAATATTTGACGGCCGCAGGTTATTATAATTTAAACCGATTTCCACAGTTTTTAATATTTATGTATTGAAATGGCGCGGTGGTCAAAGTGTTAGTGCGCTGCGGTACAAAAACAATTCTAAAATAAAAATCGGTCATGGGTTCAAACCCCGGTTCTGGCACCCCTACGGGTAGATGATGCTCGTTAAAAACCTTGGCTGGTAGTTCATCTAGGAGAAGGAAACTCCGAATACAAATCCTCCGCTGCCTTGCGGCTATACCTGCCTTGCGGGAAAGGCTAAGGGAGTAAACCCTGAAAGAAAATCAGGAATTGGAGCACCTACAGGCGGTCTATACATAAGACTTATGTACATACCGGCAGCTCCTGCGACGCCAATGGCAGCCAAGCTGCATCGACGCAAGTCGTTCCCTTGGTTACACCATTGACGTGGAGAGGGGGGATATGCTGTATGGGCAGCAGCTAATTCTCCATAATACCCGCCCAGGCTTGCATCACCTCTGGAGAGGACACTCCAGCGTCGCCGCAAGGTGTCGACAAAACACGGGAAGCAGCAGTTACCGGTTATAAGCCAAAGCTCAATTGACGTAGAGCTAGGCGCCAGGGGCTGCTTCCGACGGTGGGAGAGACTACCAATGTCTCACTGGACAGCTACCGCCCGCCTCAAACTGGGCAGCCCCCAGTCAAATAGGTGCTATCCCGTCATGGCCTGCCTTCTCCACTGGGTGCGTGGAGATTAGAGTACCACTCAACAAGTGGGCCACTAAGCCCTGCACCAAGAAATACAAAAAAGAAAAAGAAGACCCCAGCTCTTCGAATCGCTAGCTGGAACGTGAGGACTATGTGTCCCGGCATCACTGATGATCTGCAGTCCATAAACGACACACGGAAGACAGGAATAATCGATAGAGAACTTAAAAGGCTAAAGATTGACATAGCATGCCTTCAGGAGACCAGGCTCCCAGACAACGGTTCACTCAAAGAGGCCAATTACACCTTCTTCTGGCAAGGCAGACCGAAAGACGAACCTAGACAGCATGGTGTGGGTTTCGCTGTTAAAAACACTCTTCTACCATCCATTGAACCACCGTCATCAGGCACGGAGAGGATCCTCACTCTAAGACTCAGAACAACTGCGGGCCCAGCAAACATTCTTAGTGTGTATGCCCCAACACTCTATTCAACTCCGGAAGAGAAGGACCAGTTCTATGGAGCGTTAGACCAGGCAATAGCCGGCATCCACAAAGACGAGGCAATCTATCTCCTAGGAGATTTCAATGCTAGAGTGGGGAGCGACCACGAAGCCTGGCCCACCTGCCTTGGACTATTTGGAAGAGGAAAGTTAAATGAAAATGGACAAAGGCTTCTGGAATTGTGCTGCTCACGAGGCTTGTGTGTGACCAACACTTTCTTCAAGTGCAAGGATATACATCAAGTATCTTGGAGACACCCTCGATCCCACCAATGGCACCAGCTGGACCTCATTATCACCAGGCGTGCACAACTAGCTAGCGTCCTACTCACTCGCAGCTATCACAGTGCCGACTGTGACACGGATCATTCCCTTGTCGCCAGCAAAGTACGAATAATGAGGAAAAACTCGTACCACACAAAGAAAAAGGGAAGTCCACGCATCAATACCTCCTGCATGAAAGACCCTGCGATAGCGCAGCTGTTCAAAGACAAGGTGAAGGAAAGTCTCTCAAAGATGTCCCCATGCGTCACCATTGACTCCAAATGGACGCAACTGAGAGACACAATCTATACATCCGCAATACAAGCCTTTGGCAAAAAATCTCACAAAAACACGGACTGGTTTGATGAACATTGGGACGAGATGAAACCCGTCACTGAAGCAAAAAGGAAAGCTCTTATGGCTTACAAGGAAAAGCCTACACCTGACAATTTGCATGCTTTAAAAACAGCTAAGTCACTTGCCCAAAAGGTTGCACGTAAATGTGTCAATACCTACTGGCTTAAGCTCTGTTCAAGTATACAATCAGCTGCAGACATGGGCAATGCAAAAGTCATGTACGAAAACATCAAAAAGGCAACGGGCCCCTTGACGTCAAAAGCTGCTCCCCTAAAGTCCAAAAATGGAGAAATTATTCAAGACCAGGCAGCACAGCTAAAACGGTGGGTTGAGCATTATCTGGAATTGTATTCAACAGTTACCACAGTCTCCAGCACCGCTCTAGATGACATCCCAGATATGCCACTCATGGAAGAACTTGATGTCGTGCCCACACAGGAAGAGCTGAGCAAAGCAATTGACAGTCTAGCTTGTGGAAAAGCGCCTGGGAATGATGGAATACCACCAGAGGTTCTAAAGAGTGGCAAGACAGCTTTACTCCAACCATTGCACGAGATTCTGTCCCTCTGCTGGGAACAGGGCTACATCCCCCAAGACCTAAAGGATGCAAATATAGTGACACTATATAAAAACAAAGGTGATAGGAGTGATTGCAATAATTATCGCGGCATTTCACTCCTTAGTATTGTAGGAAAGACCTTTGCCCGCGTTATACTAAAACGTTTACAAAGCCTAGCATCCCGCGTCTATCCAGAATCTCAGTGTGGTTTCCGGTCCGGTCGGTCTACCATAGACATGGTGTTCTCCATACGACAGCTCCAGGAAAAATGCAGAGAGCAGCAGATGCCACTATACATTGCATTTGTGGACCTTACAAAAGCCTTCGACTTAGTCAGTCGCAACGGGCTATTCCAAATACTGGCAAAAATTGGATGTCCCCCTCACCTACTTGCCATCATCAGACAGTTCCATGAAAATATGCTTGGCACAGTACAGTTCGATGGAGCTAAGTCAGAGGCCTTCCCTGTCAGCAGCGGAGTTAAACAAGGTTGTGTACTCGCACCAACACTCTTCGCAATATTCTTCTCTGTACTTCTTCGATACGCATTCAAGGATAGCAGTGAGGGAATCTGGTTACATACCAGAGCTGATGGAGGACTTTTCAACACTGCCCGCCTCCGAGCCAAGACCAAAACGACGGATGTCCTAATTCGAGAGCTACTATTTGCGGATGATGCGGCACTAACAGCACATACAGAATCTGGTTTGCAACAACTCGTGTCAAGCTTCTCCAATGCCTGCAAAGAATTTGGTCTGCAAATCAGCTTGAAAAAGACAAACATCATGGCCCAAGACACTCGACCTCCTCCTACCATAAATATCGATAATGAAAACTTGGAGGTTGTGGACAGCTTCACCTACTTGGGATCCAAGGTCTCCAATACACTGTCCATTGAAGAAGAAATAAACAGCAGAATTGGCAAGGCAGCCGCAACAATGGCTAAACTAAATAAGCGGGTCTGGCAAAACACCAAGCTAACGGAGAAAACCAAACTGTGCGTCTATCGAGCCTGTGTCATCAGTACACTACTATATGGGAGCGAGACATGGACCACTTATACATCACAAGAGCGTAAGCTTAACAGCTTCCATTTGAGATGCTTGCGCCGCATCCTTGGTATTAAATGGCAAGAAAAAGTGCCTAATAGTGAGGTACTAACGCGTGCCAATACCCAAAGCATGTTCTCAATTCTTAGTGAAAGACGCCTGAGGTGGCTAGGACATGTCAAAAGAATGAGCCCCGGCCGCATCCCGAAGGACCTCCTATATGGTGAACTTGCTTCAGGAAAGAGGAAAACAGGTCGCCCACGCTTGCGATTTAAAGATGTCTGTCAAAGGGACATGAAAGCAGCCAAAATACATACAAGTGACTGGGAGTGTAAGGCAGAAGACCGATCTACGTGGCGCACAGTTGTCAAAGAGGGCGTCATAGTAGCCGAGGAGCGAAGAATGGAGGAGGCTGCAGACAGAAGAGCTAGGAGAAAGGCCAAAACATTTGGAAGCACAGAACTCGTGTGTAAAAACTGTGGCAAAGACTGTCACTCAAGGATAGGACTGCACAGTCACTCGAGGAAATGCAACCCAACCCAACGGTGATGCACCATCGTCTCGCGAGACGGAAGGATGCCGGATTGCCGGTTGTTGTTTTTTTCCCTGTTGCCTTTTTTACTATTTGTTCTAGGTTGTGGTGTTAATAGTTTCAAAAAAAGTGTTAGTTAGTTTCTTTAATTGTTTGATGGTGGTCTATGTCACAGTTAATCCAATTTATGTCCCTAGAGTTAAACAAGTCTGAACTGATTTGGGGTAGCCCACAAAGTATGGAGTGCCAAGAAGTATATTTATTTTCTAGGAACATTTCTGATTGGCACAGTTTTAGTGGTGGCTTTATTGACATAGTCATAGGGAAAAAATAAATCTTCTGTTCTTCAGTGCCCACTAGTTATGTCCACCGTAGTGTGTATTAAAACAGAAAAGATAAGTAATAGTTAATTTGAACAATTTGTGCATTTTCCAAAAATTCTAGTCCTCTATCTATTATTAAGAAAGCTTAAAGTGTTACTTTTTTATTTACAGTAATCAGTAGCCTAATTTACACAAGCTCAAATCGTTTTACTAAACTTGTATTCTAATTTCTAACACTTCTTTGCCCTTAGTTTAGGCTTTTCTTAAATCCTATCCACCTATCCCCCTTCTTCTCTATTGTTCTGAATATAACTTAAGAAAGGTTATAAAATATAAACATTTAGAATAAAAATATTAGTTGTAAATACAGGGCTTATAGCCTATAGTTGTATATCTTTTCTGTTACAATTGCTTAACTTATAATAGTTAAATTCTATACAAAAAATTATTACCTCCTACCAATATTCTCTTAAAGCTGTGTGGCTGCATAGATATCCAAGAGATGCCGCGCAGCAAATTTTGAAAAAAATTACACAAAAAAATGGAATCTCAGCAACTTTGCACACACAATTTTTTTACTTTGCCTCCTAAGCTTTTTCATGGTTTATTTCTAGTTTTTCATTTTTATTAGAATTAGAGTTTTAAATGGTGATGGTTGGTTTTCCTAGGCAAACTATTCTTAGTCAGGATTCCACATGGGAAGAAGAACAAGAATTTGATATGTATGAGTAAATGTATGTTTTTGTTCTTGCATGCGGGAAAAGAAAAAAGTTTTTATCCCTATGTCCTATGTGAAATATGTCTGAATGGCAGTCTGAATCTGAGGGTTGCATTAGACTTTTTTGATTATTTGTGTGTAGCATTTACAAGATAGAATAAATTGCCTTACCTTATCATGCCATATGTCAGCTATACAACATTGGTTAAATGATTAAACTTTGAATTTGAAACACTATAGTATTAGACAAAAAACAAAGGACAAGCATAGGACGCAATAATCTTGAACAGTATAGAATTATTATTTATTACTTACAGAATATAAGATGATAGTAGTACTAGTGGCAAGACTAGTGTACTAGAGTCAGAGTATAGAAGAACAAAAAGAAAAATAGTAATAATACATAAGTTAATAAATTATAAGGCATAAAATTTAAATCAGTAATTAAGTTGTTTTAATTTTTAATATGTAGCAGTTGGCTATACTAATACTAATATTTATACTCTAATACTAATACTATATTAGACTATATATTTTATTTAAATAATATATAAAATAAGTCATTATAAGTCAAGTCAGCTGAATCCGATTATACGTTCCCAAATGGGTTATATAGTATTTATATAGTATAGCAATTAATTAATTTAATTCTGCCATCTTTTTCTTGTTTTTTTAGGTTTAGATTTATAATTTGTATTTGTTAATTTAGGGTTTGGGTTAGGTTTAGTAGTTATAATTGTGAATTTATGGTTAGGGTTAGTTTTAGAATTTTAATAGTTGAATTTTCCAATTTCTTTGGTACGCGGCATATCAACAAAGATGGCGGCCATGTAGAGTGGGAACGTTAAGTCGGATTTAACCGTCAAGCCTTATATTATACTTATAATTAACTTATAATTATAGTTATAGATAAATTATAGTTATAGATAACGGCTAAAACCTATATCTCCGACCGGAGCGTCGAGTCTCTTCCCGTTGCTATGAAGGATAGTTATTTTAATTTTAGGGTTTGGGTTAGGTATAGCTTTAGAATTTTCGGACTATGAAGGATAGTTGTTATTTTAATTTTAGGGTTTGGGTTAGGTATAGCTTTAGAATTTTCGGAAAATTCACGGGGCTCCCACTATTTTTCCGGGCCGGTGACGAGCCATAGCAACAAGATGGCCGCCGATAAGGTCGGCCCGGTCGGAGATATAGGTTTTTACCTAGATAACTTATACTTATAAGACAAAGTAATGGCAGCAGACTCGAGGAGACTTGGCTAGTGCTACGACATGTTGTAACAATAGCAACATCACTTTGAGTTGTCTGCTGTTACGACTGGTCTTAACTTAACTTAAGTCTTAAGTATATGCTGTATTTCAATTAAGATAATACTAATACTAATAATAATACTAACGTCGTAACGCTGGCAGTAGCAACACCCCGTCGAATCATCTGCTTTACTATTACATTAATTACATTTACATGTTACATGTCCTGGCTAGCGCTACATGTCGTCAGATTAAAAGTTCTCATAACGGTAAAAACCTATATCTCCGACGGGCCGACCTTATCGGCGGCCATCTTGTTGCTATGGCACGTCACCGGCCCGGAAAAATAGTGCGAGCCCCGTGAATTTTCCGAAAATTCTAAAGCTATACCTAACCCAAACCCTAAAATTAAAATAACAACTATCCTTCATACTTCATAGCAACGGGAAGAGACGCGACACTGACACTCCGGTCGGAGATATAGGCATAGGTTTTAGCCCTCATAACTTAATACATCTAATGGAACAACCGGTAGCCTACTTCTTAAAAGTTTTAAAACAAATTACAAATATACTAACAAATGACACAATTTTATATGATTTCCTCTTTTTCGTTTAGGGAGTCAGGGTCTCCTAGTGACTAGTGCTCAAGGTGTTTTGAAACTGCTAACTAACCAGTGTTGCGAAGTCCTAAGTGCCAGATTTTCCCAGGCAGCAGTCAAAAAATTCCCAAATTGGGCTAAAAATTCCCATATATATTAAAATCTTGGGGGAAAACCTGAAACGTGGCAACATTAATTAAACGCTTTCGCATTCATTTTAGGACTTTTTAGACTTCCAAATTAAAAAATAATAAATTTCTATGCATTTTTAAAGGCAATTTTTAATAGGACACTTTCAATTTTTATTTACTCTATAGATCTACGTTTTTATTTAAAAACTTGGCTACAAAGCCAAAATATAGTTTAATATATCATACAAAATGGGACTGCATAAAGCTTTTTAATAAAAAAAATAAAAGTTACACAAACTTAGTTAAAACTATTTGTGTAAGAAAACAATAAATTTAAGCTTTAGTTATCAACTAATACAAATAATAGTAAACGTTTCGGCTCATGCCTTCATCAGTACAGAGTAAAATATAAAATAACATAAATAATTACTTACATTACATACATCTGAAAACATATTAGAGCCTATGTGATAAAAAAGGAAAAGAAAACAAAAACAAAAACAAACAAGGACACATAATTTAGGACCGGTCTTTTTCGTGCCGCATGTCTGAACACATTCGGGCGATTACACAAGACAAACAGTGTTCCGTCTCCCGACACTTCAATGGACGCGACCATATGGGTGTCAAGGACCTGGCAGCCACAGCCATTGTCTCGTGCACAAAAACCGGGCGGGTCAAGCTTGAAAACAGATTAATAGAAAATCATGGTACTCTCACCCCACATGTAATGAATGTGGTGTTCGCTTTGACCACCTAGGCGTTTTGCCCCACCCACTCTCTGCTTTCCTATATAAACTCGCTCTGTAATCTCTCTGCTTTACTTTCTTCGTTTCTTTGGATTTCACCGCAGCTAAGTTTCTTAATTTTATTATTTATTTTTTATATTCGTTTTATTTGTGTATTGTATGTCCGTTGAAAAAGGCTCTTTGCCGAAATGTTCGCTGTTTTGTTACGTCCTGTCAGGCTAACCCTTACCTTTATTACGTCTTTTCCATTTAATTTTTTATAAGCCTGATTGCAGTCTCACCCCTCATTTTGTTTACTACGTCATTTTTAAGAACGGTTCCTAAGGTCTTAGTATGTTCTAGATAAGAGTTTATAAATTATACTTATATCTGCATTTTTTAATCACTTACGGACGGAAAAAACAAGAACTTGTATGTGTTTGTTGTTTGTTCTTGCATACGGAATACGAAAAGTGTCTATCTGAGCGTTGCATTAGATGAATTTTGGTCTATACCGTGTTGATTTGTTAAAATCCTTTATAATAACTAGTGGCGTGTGCTTGATTGATTGTTTGCAAAAAAAAACTTGGGATAGATTTATAACCCACTTACCCGTAAGCTAGCAAGCAGAAATTTTGCAGGCAGACTCATTCCGACGATAAAAATGATCTATCAATATTTCAGATTTATCGAATGTACTGTTATTAAATTAATGAGGTTTTAAATTATCTCTATGTATCATGTACATTTTTGTGTTAGAGCAGGGGTCTCCAAACTACGGTCGGCAGGCCAGATGCGGCCCGATAGGCCCTCCCATCCAGCCCCTTGGGATCGTTTAATCTCAACAAACAAACAAACAAACAAAGGATACTATATTTACTTGTAGTTTATCATTAAACTTTGCTAATATTTTGGACTGGACTAACTTCTCTTTCTTGACAAAACGGCCCCGGACAAAACGGCCCCAGACAAAACAGCCCCGGTCAAATCGCCCCCTGACGAAACGGCCCCGGACAAAATGGCCCCGGACAAAACGGCCCCTGACAAAACGGCCTCAGACAAATCGGTTCCCTAGCCCAATTTGGATCATATTTAATGTATTATCAATATTTTTCGAGACTATGGCACAGAATGGGGAATAAAATCTTAAACGTTTACGAATACAAGAATCAGGTTCCCTGGCCCGAAGTGATAAACAATAGAAATTTTATTTAATGTCCTATAGAATTTATATATGAACTATAAAGTTATTTTATACTAAGTTTGGATACGATCTATCCATCTATCAATATAGGCAAAAATAGTATTTAACACTTACGAAAATAAAGATTTTGGTCCCCAGCCACAAAAGCAATAAACATTTGGAGTTAAACACGTATTGTATTTTAATATGGGCTATATAGTATGTATGTATTAAGTTTGGTCAAGATCCATTCATTTTCCATGTAGCTAACGCTTAAACTAATTTGTATATAACTAATGTAAGGGGAAAAAATGTGGGCCCCGGCCCCCATGAATGCCAATGTTCAAATTTCTTTTTCATATAAACCATTCCGTAAGCGCACTCAACAATTTTCTTAATTTTCATCATGGTCGGATGAATGGTTTAGTCAGTTTTAATGGACAAACATAGATACATACATTGATTTATATAAATTTAGACATCTATACATAAGCAAAACGTGACATTAAGTGTGCTCTGGCCCAGGAGGTGCTAGGCAGTGGCGTAGCTAGAGCTTTTGCTCTAGAAAATGCCGCCCTTTTAGGGCCGCCTAAAAATGACGTGTCACACAGGGAGGGGGAGGAGAGAGGAATAACACATTTGACGTAATTTAAAACGCGCATATTTAAATAAAATTTCCACTTAAATATATGAATGCCGACACTTTATTTAATGACTTTTTACGTGGCTTCACGCGTGTTACGATATTAGAGTGCAGCCTTGCACTAGAAACATATTTTAAATGGAAAAAGATGATTTAAAACATGCTCATTATGCTCTTATATTGGGGGAGGGGAATCTTTCTGACGTCACTTTGAAGAAAGTGTCCTAGTTTTATTGACGACGTGTAACGAGGGGGCAGGGGGTGCAAAATTAGCCAAAATTGAGTGACGTCATTCATGGATGTCCCCTTCAGTCAATCGTATATTTTATTTTCTAAATTAATAAAGATGTATAAATAATTTTAATTGAAACAAATTACAGGTGAGGAAAATGTTTACCATTGCATGACGTATTTATGTAAGCAGTAATAAGAGGGAGCATAAGTTGATAAGCCTACAAATACACATTTATAAAAATACAAGATAGTTGTTTTTAAAAGGCCTGGAGAATGTTATTGGGGTCGCAGGTCCCCCCAACCCAAAATGAGGCGAAATATGTTCCAAATTTACACCCCAAAAAACATTAACAATTATATGCATTTATTTTTGTTTATAAATATAGGCTTTTTTTTTTATAAACAAAGAAATTGTATACATCAGTTTCGTAAACATGTATTATTTATAATTTATACAATTACTTACTTAGCTAAATTTCATAGTAGAAAAATCGATATCAATATGTTATCAAAATTTAAATTATTTTTACTATCTTGTTCCATGGACAATATTGCAAGATTTTGTAGTCTTAAATCACTCATTGTGGAACGAAAATATTTTTTTTTCAACTTTAGTTTGGAGAAGCTCCTTTCACAACTATAAACACTGATAGCAATTGTTTAAAAAATATTTTTAGCAAAATTATAATGTTAGGTAAAGAATGTTCCAATCTATACTTTTGAATATATTTTAATAGATCAGGGGAGCCTTCTTCCCTCTGTTTTTCTAACACAATGTCTCTTCTTGTAGTGCAGGTACAGCCAGGGATGATCTTAGGCTACTGCAACGTATGAGGTTGCAGTTGGCCCCGCGCTTTCATAGGCCCCACCTATCTTAATTTTCACTTATTTTAATTATTAACCTTATCACTAACCAAACTGCGGGCCCCACGCAATCTTTTCCACATATTATTCTGTAAAGGGCGCCGAAATCGCTAAGACCAGCCTTGTGTTCAGCCATAATAACCCGGATCCTTTCTCTCTCACTATCGACTGTTCTTTATCAAAGTAAAGGGAAAAAAAGTTTAATGTTCAAATTCTTCATTTAGTAGATTACTTGGTATTAAACCCGTAAATTTTCTTGCAAGGACATGCTACTCATGAGCGTGTTCTTTTATTTTCTTTTATAATTACATCCATTGATAAAATCATTTCTCGTTGTACTTCTTGCTCTAGAGATAGAACCAAGTCTTCTGAATTTTCTACTCGCATGTTTTTCTAATTTCTATCTCGCCTTTCAATTGCTATCCCCAATTCTCTATAACAGCGTTCTGTATTAGCACGACATATAGAGTTCCATGAAATGGGTTTGCATTGTTGAATTAATTTTTTTTTTTTTTAATGGATCTCATAAATTGAGATTCAAACAAACAAAAAAAAAAAAAAAAAAAAAAAAAAAAAAGATTGCATTGACCTGAGTAAAATTCCTTCATCTGATCTCGTTTTACTAGTTACTTTAGATGTCCTTTTTTTCCAAGACGCTTGAGAGTATGTCTTTTTCGAAATTATTTATGTTATGTGTATGGTTATTTACGGAGAAATTTGAATATTTTCATGTTCTTGCATTAAATCTTAATAATTTTCCATAAAATAGAAGAATTCAAATTATTTACACATTACTTTAATTGGATAGGCGTGGATTCTAGCATTTTTATTTAATAACAGTATTTTAATGAAGAACACAAGCTATACTTGCAGCTATAATGCAATAAAAACAAAATAAATTTAATTTTCAATAAGTTACCTTAATAATTTTATGAAAACTGAAACAGTTATATAAATTACTACTATTAAGTTAAACAGTAAACGCAATATTCGAACCACCATGTTATGTAGGTACTTGTTAGCGCATTATTCAGCGCATGTCGAAATTCCACTCAAGAACTTTCGTGGCAATTTTATATGTAGATCTACATATTATTCGGCCCAAATGTGATTTTTTTTGGTGCAGTTTTCTTTTAAAAGTGCCATCTGTGACGTATGCTGCCTAATTTTCCAAACAAATCAATACCTTTTTTTTAAAAAGTGATTTTTAATTTTTGAATAGGTTTTCGTTAGTTATAACCTCTATGTAATCAAACAAATTTTGCATAAACCCGTTAATTAAGATTCAAAATTAAGAATTTTTAATCACTTTGGTTTTCCCCCTCCAAAAGAAAAAGAGCGGTTGTTGGAAATGGCTTACTTTTCAAATTCCCACAAGTGGCACCCTCTGAATGAGTGCCGCCCGGGGCGGACCGCCCCCCCAGCTACGCCCAGGAGCGGCGTTTGGGGGTGGCAACTGGGGCGACCGCCCCAGGCCCCGCGCTTAGGTAGGCCCCGCGTTTCGGTCCTGAACATGTCTCGTCCTGGTTAATAGCCTATACATGTAGAACCAAAGAGTGGATGGTAGAACGTATGCTGGAAACGATTGTAAAGAAACGAAAGAGGTACTCTTGTAATCCTTTTTGAAGGTCAAATTCCGTAGCGTAACTCTAGACGTCTTTGAAAGCATTACACCGTTACAACTTTTAATAAAAAGGTGACACGCGGTATTAAAATTACACAATAATCAAGATATTTCATATTTTTAAATACCATAGCATACTGGTGTTTAGCGATCTTTACTAGTACTCTGGCCCCACGGGGTCATTGCTGGCACTAGGCCCCACGCTTACCTAACGCCGCCACTGGCTACGCCACTGGTGCAAGGTGTACATTTTGCAACATTTGTTTATTTCATTATGATCATATCTATATCTATCTATCCATCCATCCATCTATCCATCTATCTATCTACAAATAACACTTTCTTCTGGCAAGGCAGACTAACAGACGAACCTAGACAGCATGGTGTGGGTTTCGCAGTTAAGAACACTCTTTTTCTGTCATCCATTGCACTCCCGTCATCAGGCACGGAGAGGACCCTCACTCTAAGACTCAGAACAGCTGCGGGTCCAGCAATCATTCTTAGTGTGTATGCCCCAACACGCTATTCAACTCCGGAAGAAAAGGACCAGTTCTATGTCGCGTTAGACCAGGCAATGGCCAGCATCAACAAAAACGAACCAATCTATCTCCTAGGAGATTTCAATGCTAGAGTGGGGAGCAACCACGAAGCCTGGCCTACATGCCTTGGACTCTTTGGAAGAGGAAAGATAATTGAAAATGGACAGAGGCTCCTGGAATTGTGCTGCTCACGAGGCTTGTGTGTGACCAACACTTTCTTCAAGTGCAAGGATATACATCAAGTATCTTGGAGACACCTTGGACCTCATCATCACCAGGCGTGCACAACTAGCGTCCTACTTACCCGCAGCTATCACTCCCTTGTGGCCAGCAAGGTACGAATAATGAGGAAAAACTCGTACCACACCAACAAAAAGGGATGCCCACGCATCAATACCTTCTGCATGAAAACCTAGTGAAAACGCAGCTGTTCACAGACAAAGTGAAGGAATGTCTCTCAAAGACGTCCCCCATGCGTCACCATTGACTCCAAATGGACGCATCTCAGAGACACAATATATAAGTCCACAATTCATGCCTTTGGCAAAAGATCTCACAAAAAACGCGGACTGGTTTGATGAGCATTGGGACGAGATGAAACCTGTCACTGAAGCCAAAAGGAAAGCCCTTATGGCCTACAAAGAAAAGTCTACACCCAACAGGTTGCATGCCTTAAAAAGTTGATTGCCCAAAAAGTTGCACGCCAATTTGCCAATACCTACTGGCTTAACCTCTGTTCCAGAATACAATCAGCTGCAGACACGGGCAATGCATAAGTCGAAGTACGAAAATATCAAAAGGGCAACTGGCCCTTTGACGTCCAAAGTTGCTCCCTAACGTCCAAAAGTGGAGAAATTATCCAAGAACAGGCAGGACCGCTAGAACGGTGGGTTTAACATTATCTGGAATTGTATTCAACAGTAACCAGAGTCTCCAGCACAGCTCTATATGACATCCCAGATATGTCACTCATGGAAGAACTTGATGTCGTGCCCACACAGGAAGAGCTGAGCAAAGTAATTGACAGCCTAGCTTGTAGAAAGGCCCCTGGGAATGATGGCATACCACCAGAGGCTCTAAAGAATGGCAAGACAGCTTTACTCCAACTATTGCATGAGCTGCTGTCCCTCTGCTGGGAACAGAGCTACATCCCACAAGATCTAAATGATGCAACTATAGTGACACTGTATAAAAACAAAGGCGATAGGAGTGATTGCAATGACTATCGCGGCATTTCACTCCTTAGTATTGTTAGAAAGTCCTTTGCCCGTGTCATACTAACACGTTTAAAGAGCCTAGCATCACGTGCCTATTCAGAATCTCAGTGCGGTTTCCACTCTGGTCGGTCTACCATGACCTGGTGTTCTCCGTACGAAAGCTCCATGAAAAATGCAGAGAGCAGCAAATGCCACTATACATTGCCTTTGTGAACCTTAAGAAAGCCTTTGATTTCGTCAGTCGAACGGGCTATTCCAAATACTGGCAAAAACCGGTTGCCCCCCCCCTAAATTACTCGCCCTCATCAGACAGTTCCATGAAAATATGCTTGGCACAGTGCAGTTCGATGGAGCTACATCAGAAGCCTTTCCAGTCAGCAGCGGAGTTAATCAAGGTTGTGTACTCGCACCATCACTGTTCGCAATATTCTATGTACTTTTTCCATACGCATTCAAGGATAGCAGTGAGGGAATCTAGTTACACACCAGAGCTGATGGAGGACTTTTCAACACTGCCCACCTCCGAGCCAAGACCAAAACAACGGATGTCCTAATTCGTGAGCTACTATTGGCGGATGATGCGGCACTAACAGCACACACTGAAACTGGTTTGCAACAACACGTGTCAAGCTTCTCCAATGCCTGCAAAGAATTTGGTCTGCAAATCAGCATGAAAAATATAAACATCATGGCCCAAGACATTCGACCTCCTCCTACCGTCTATCATAAAAATCGACAATGAAAACTCGGAGGTTGTGGACAGCTTCACCTACTTGGGGTCCAAGGTCTCTAATACAATGTCAATTGAAGAGGAAATAAACAGCAGAATTGGCAAGGCAGCTGCCGCAAAGGCTAAATTAAATAAACGGGTCTGGCAAAACCCCAAGCTAACGAAGAAAACCAAACTGTGCGTCTATCGAATCTGTTACTGTTTCATCAGTACACTACTATACGGGAGCGAGACATGGATCACTTATATATCCCAAGAGCGCAAGCTTAATAGCTTCCATTTGAGATGCCTGCGTCTCATCCTTGGTATTAAATGGCAAGACAATGTCACTCAATGTGCCTAATAGTGAGGTCCTAATGCATTGCCAATACCCAAAGCATGTTCTCAATCCTTAGTGAAAGACTGATGAGATTGCGAGAACATGTTAAAAGAATGAGCCCTGGCCGCATCCCGAAGGACCTCCTATATGGTGAACTTGCTTCGGGAAAGAGGAAGACAGGTCGCTTACGCCTGCGATTTAAAGATGTTTGCCAAAGGAACATGAAAGCAGTCAGGTTACGTACAAACGACTGGGAGTGTAAGGCAGAAGACTGATCTACGTGGCGCAAAGTTGTCAAAGGGGGCTTAATAGTAGCCGAGGAGCGAAGAATGGAGGAGGCTGGAGACAGAAGAGCTAGGACAAAGGCCAAAACATTTGGAATCACAGAACTCGTGTGTAAAAGCTGTGGTAAAGACTGTCACTCAAGAATAAGGCTGCACAGCCACCAAACCCAACCCCACGGTGCCTCGGTGATAATGTATAATTGAGAGAATATGACAGAGCGTCTGAAAAAACTGTTGCCATCAGCTGATGAAATTTCTTTTTGAAAAATTGAATTTACTTAAATCTGTTAATTACCTTCTTTAAAGAAAAACCTAGATTATTGCTATTTTTTAAATGAAAAACCTAGAAACCGAGACAAGGTCGAAAAAACATAGATCTTGGTTGAAAAACCTAGCGCTTAGAAAAAAGCGAATTGTCCATTCTACGTGCGTCAGCTGTTACCACTACCACAACTAGTTTCCACTTTCCACTACTCTATTAATAAGGTTATAATAAACTGTATAACCCGTTGACATAAGCGTAACGTTTAATTAAGAAAATCAGGGTAAGCGAAAACTAGATTTCAACAATAATGGACACAAATGATGATTTCGCTGGGGAGTTTTCGAACGATGAAGACGAAGAGACGTTTTTATTTACATCAGAATCTGTTGGTGAAGGACATCCTGGTAAAAACAAGAAAGTCTTAATTGACTTAATTACTTTTAATTTTTATCTTAAAAATCTTAGGTAGGGATGGAGACAGACGTCCTGAAGTATTTCGGTAGTATTCTATAGTTTATTTATTATTATTTAGTCTACTTCCTGTTTCAAAGTTGCAGTTCTCAATTATTTAAAAATGTACCCCTTGGCTACATTTTTTAAACTTAATATTTCTGTTGTTGTGCTTATGGGGCCTCAAACTATATAAATATTTAAGATGTAACACTTTCCACAAATAAAATTGTGTGTGTCTTCTAACCTCTATTTTGTTTGTTTGTTGTATTTTTTGTCCCAAGCCCAAGCAATGTCAATGAGCATGAGTACACTGAATCACTGATAAATAATATTGTGAAAAAATTCCAGTTTTATTATTTTTAATTATAATTAATAATAAAATCATATTTGTTAACAAATTTTCGTTAACAAACTAAATAAGTATAAGCTTTGGAAATAAAAGAAACAGAGAATAATTAAAATTTTTAAATCAAGAATTTTAGAAATATACATCCAGATATTAGCATAGAATCTGTCATGGAACAACAAAATGTACCTTGTGCAGACTTGTTGTCATTGGCAACCATTCACCTTCAACCTAATTTTGACTCTACTGCTATTGCTTTGTTCTCATTGTTTCATTCATAAAAAGTGCAGTGTTCAAAATCCATTTAACCACTGGTTAGATTTAATCATGAGTAAAAAATGTTGGACCAAAATGATTTCCTAATTTCATGTGTACATGATAATAGAAGATAGGTCGTTTTGTCATGAGTCATTTCAAAATGAAGTTTTGAAAACATGCACACACACAAAATATTTAAAAATCATATTATAAAGAAATATGTTTACCTAGTAGATCAGTGGATGCTTATTTAGTATTTTGTAAATATATATATATATATTAAAATAATTAAAAAAAACAACAACGATAAGTAAAGTATCAATAGAAAAATATTTTAAAATGTAACAAATAAACAAAATCGAGGTTAGAAGACGCACACAATTTTATTTTGTCGGATACTTCTAATTTAGAGTCACTGGAAAGTGCTGATAATGATGATGATACGTCTTAAATATTTATATAGTTTATGGCCCTTTAAGCACACTTACAGAAATATAAAAGGGGTACATTTTTAAATAATTGAGAACTGCAACTTTAAAACAGGAAGTACACTTAAAAATAATTTAAAAACTACAGAAATCAGAATAGTACCGAAATACTTCTGGATGTCTGTCTCCATCCCTACTAAATTTGTTTTGTAATCTTAGTATTCTTAGTCTTCATCAGCTCACGCAGACTCACTATACTATTATGGAAGTATGTTGCTAGCGTTACAACATGTCGTAGTGCTAGCCAGGAAACTGCTGCTATAACACTAGCAAGGGAAACAGCCGCCATTGCCGGAAGTCGAAAACGTCGTTTTTCACGCACGAAGAGTTTTTATTTTCTGTAATTTTGTTTCTAAAGAGATTTCTATCGAGTCGTGCATTACCGCTCTTTGGTAAAAAACGGTAAACCGCGGATTACCACGCTTTGGTACATTAAGAGTTAATTAATAGATCTGGGCTTATTTACGTGTATTAATTCTAAAATCTATATTTTAAAAGGATGATGCTAGGGTTACGATATGTCGTAACAGCAGACGATTCGACGGGATATTGCTAGCGTAACGACATGACTGTCATAGCAGCAGACAATTTGACGGGATTTTTCCATATTATAATGCCGTATCAGGCGTATCATACGGATGAAAATCTTAACTAAATCCTAAAACTTATGTTTTATTATTGTTTTAAAATGTTTCTGCATCAATAATTCACATTTAAATTTAATAAGATAGCAATAAATACTAAAATAAATCACTATGTTCGTTGAGTAGGCGTGGCCATATCTTTGTTTACAAAATAAATCGAAACAAACTGCTAATTTTAACACTACTGAATGTAAACACATGCTATTTCTAAACAGAAAGGAATTAGAAAAGAGTTACCTCTCATTTTAAAACTTAAAAAGTCTAATGGGACACTCTAAGCAACGAAATAAATTCAAAAACTCAAATCGCCTATATATCGGCGATTGGCACAAACGTGACCAGGCGAGATCGCCTATACATCGCTGATTGGCAGGGAAAGAGTTAACAGACTCTTCTTTATATTTTATACGCATATAATAAAATATGACATTAAATCTGGGCTTATTTATGTGTGTATTAATTCTAAAATCTAAATTTATTTAAATAGATTTAATATTGGTCTACCGATTATATCAGCCGACTTATTTTGTGTAAGTGGTGTCGATGCCAAGTATTAGGCTATTTAGCAATTTAGTTTACCGTAAATGAAAATGCTTTATATAGCAATGATTCGCGCACAATAGCAGAAATCTAAAACAAATAATATATGGAATAATAAAATGTACAGTGTGCAGACCTGTCATTGGAAACTATTCCATTCATTTTCATCCTTCAACCTCAATTTCACGCTATTACTATGTTTTGTTCGCGTTGTTTCATTCATAAAAGTTGGCAGTGTGCAAAATTTATTTAAGTATAATAGTTAAAATTAACAATTGTAAGTCAAAGCCGAAGGTTGAAAAGGAGTTATTAATTTTTTGGTACATTTTTAAAAAGGACAGTTCCTTTTTTCATGGTAGTGAGTCATATTCATATGTCTTAATAGATTATTATCTGAAACTTGTAAACATATCAATATTAGTATTACTTAGTATCAGAACAGAGGTGTCACTAGGGTTGGTGTCACCCGGGGCGGTAGCTCATGGTGTCACCCCCTCATGATTTAACCAATAGAAATCCTCCGAGTTTTCCAGTGCCAAATAACGGGAATATATAGAATTTTACGGTCTGGTGTCACCCCCCTGATGGTGTCACCCGGGGCGGCCCGCCCCCTCCGCACCCCCCTAGCGACGCCACTGTATCAGAAACTTCGTTTCGGCAAAAAAAGTTCAGTAACAGCGACAAATATGCATATAGTTAGACTTAATCAGCGCATCTGCTTTTCAGAATAAAAAGAAAAAAATTATAGTCACCAGCGCATGCATTGAATTGTGATTGGTATAACAAACAAACAAAAACAACTTTTTAAAACTAGACAGGAGCGGGATTCGATCCCACTACCGGATTTACCAACAGGGTAATGGAATTAACACTTAGTCTAGTGAAGCTCATGTCAAATGTCGATTTTTAAAAAATTATAAATGTTTTTCATTAAGTTTACACCAATCAATTTATTTTTTAACCTTTCAAATTTATTAATCAGCTTACATAGTAATCATAAAATCTGATTTTGAGAACTATTGCTTAGTGTTAAAGTAATACAGCATATATAGTATTAACGTAATACAGCATATATTTACGACCAGTCATAACAGCAGACAACTCACAGGGATGTTCTAGTGTTAGGCCATGTCGTAGCACTAGCCAAGTCTCATTGAGTTGTCTGCCATTACTTTGTTGTAGCAGCAGACACTTTGATTATGGAATGGCCTAGCGTATTAGTAGTAAAAAGCCCTTTGCCTTTGCATTTTTTTTTTTAATTATTAAAAAATTATTTTTTTAAAAGTCCCATAACCTCTTTTTTTTGAGGTTGTAGGGGATTCTCATGTTTCCATTAGAACATTCTCGGGCTTGCTAGACACTGGCGGCGCCCATCTCTCTCCAGGTCAGCGGAGGACTTTCTTAGCCTTAGTCATTTCTCAACGTTTTTATAGTGGCTTTTTGTGGGCTCAATCCCCTGCCCCTCAGCTTGTGACTTCGCTACACAGCCACTTGAAATTATTGTTATCAATTAATTCATTGAATCATTCAAAATCATCATCATCATCGCCTGTCATCCCATCTGGGGCATAGGCCACAAACAAAGGCTCTCTAGGTATCCCAGTCCTGGGGAAAATCTCTCTAACTGTCCCCAGCTGTGCCCATTCTTTTTGAAGTCTGCCTCCAGTTCCCTTCTCTAAGTCATTTTGGGTCCACCTTGGATGGGGGCTTGGGGGTTCCAATTGAGGGCTTGTTTTACAATGCTGGAAGTTGGCTTTCTGAGGGTGTGGCCAATCCATCTCCATCTGCGCTGGCATATTAGCTCTTCCACTGGCTCTTGTTGTGTGCGTTGCCAGAGATTATTGTTGGTGATGATGTTTGGCCAACAGATTCGGAGAATTGTCTGAACTCAAAAACATGTGTTTAAAAAATTTTGAAGCTTTTTTGAACTGGCTGCTTTTGTTTGCCATGTTTCTGCTCCATATAGCAAGACACCCTTCACTATGGTGTTGAATATCCTGAACTTGGTTTGGGGGGGTCAGGTTGTTGCAGCTCCAAACATTTTTTAGCTATTTAAATGCTGTTCTTGCGTTGCCAATTTTCACACTTATTTCAGCGTCTGTCCTTCCTTGTATGTCAATGATGCTACCCAGGTATGAAAAGCTATCCACCTCTTCAAGATTTGTTCATTCCAATGTTATTGCTTTTATCCAGGCCAACACCAGTGGAACACTGTGTTACATAGTTAGTTTTATCCTGCATCTGTTGCTGTGTGTGTGATACTAAGGCCAGATCATCCGCAAAATCCAGGTCATCAATTTTTTTTCCATAGTGTCCACTGGATACCATTTCTCCTCTGCTCTGTAGAAACCCCTGTCTGACGCAAGTCTGTACCCTAAAAGCCGCTGTTCTTTGTTGGCCATGAACAATTCTACATGTAAGTCCTTTGTAAGAAGCCTTAATTATGTCTTAATTTTTGTGGTAACCTGTAGTGTCTTAGCAACTTTCACAGGGTTGGCCTGTCAACACTTTTGAAAGCCTTCTCATTGTCAATAAAGTTGATGTATAATGGTGAGTTCCACTCCATGGATTGTTCCAATAGAATTATTGAGAGCTTAATGAGATGTCCAACTTTTCACTCTGTCGTAATCTGTTCTTCATACCATATTTTCATCCGTATTATTTCGACTGCTAAGTCATTCAAGACTCAAGACTGCACTTAAGACACATCTTTTTAAAATTTATTTTGAAAATTAATGAAACATTTCTTTAAATGATTAACGTAGCTGATTTATAACGTATTGTCATTTATGTAGTTAGTATGATATGAATGTTTCTTTTATTAATATATGTATTGTTATTTCCATGTAAAGCGCTGTGAGCCCGGCTCCTTGCTGGGATACAGCGCTATATAAATTATCATTTTATTATTATTATTATTATTTCAGAGCTAGTTATAATATCTGCTGTCAAGGTTTCTCCCGGTATTCTGTTTGGACTGCTGCTTTGCCTTTCTTTAGTTGTTTATTGCTCTGCTTATCTCTTGTTTTGTGGGTGTGCTGCAATCTATTTGTCAGTGAGACTGCAATCAGGCTTATATATTAGTAGATGAATAATATGTAAACGGGGTATGAGTGAGCCTGAATGAACATAACAAAACAGTTTTGTTACGTCCTGTCAGGCTCATACCCCGTTTAAATATTATTAATCTGCAATCTATTTCTAGGTCTCGTTCTGCTAACTCTATATTGAGTGTGTATTGTGGGGCTAATGTCACCTAACACTGCATTCTATCAAAATTTCAGACTGATCCAAAATATTAAAATTAAATTAATGAATTTTTAGAAAATCTCAATATAAATCTATGTACCATGTAAATGTTTGTGCTAGTCTGTCACACGGTGCGTATTATATTGAAAGCTTGGTGCATATTATATTGGACATAATTTTATAATATTTTCCAGATTTGTAAATGTTTATGCTAGTATATCGAGCAGTATTATATTGTGCGTATTATATTGGACATAATCAATACTTTTAGTTATGTGTCATTATAAGGGATTTATAGTCAAAAACTTTTTTACAAGTTGTTTAATTTATTGTCATTTAAAGTCGGATCCTTGGCAAATCCTTCATAATTAAACATACAAATACATTGTATAAGAGGCACAATGGTCTAACTTGTGTTTTAGACCATAGGTCCTTGCCTTACATAGAAGCTACTAATCTGAATCTGGTGGGTACTAATATTGCGTTGCCTAAAATTATAATTTGAGCCTTTCTTGCTTTAACCTCACCAAATATTATTTATTTATCTTAATTATCTGTAAATAATAAATTGATTTCATTCATTATTACATTTAAATAATCATGGTGCCTTTTAATTTTACGGCTCTTTGAGAATATTTAAATTTTCTGTCTAAGAGTACATTTTTTAAAATCCAAGTCCGAAATGCAGGGAATAGTAGAAGCTGGAGTATAGCCATTTTCATTTCAACTTCGCCAAAGATTGGTTATAATTATAATATGCAATGAAATGAGAGAACACTTGCAGTATGAAATATTTTTTAAAATGTATTTGTTCCAGGTAAAATTGCTGCGAGTTTTGAGGGCAGAGTTTAATTTTACTTTACTGATAAACTACTAAAAATATTTGTTTAATAAATCGAAGTGTCTGCTGCTATGACTAGTCTTAACATTAGCAACATCCTTAAAAATGCAATGTTTTTGTTTAAGTTTAAATTAGTGTGTGCTATGTAATTTTTATCCTAGATAAAATCTGTGACCAAGTTAGTGATGCTGTCCTAGATGCTATCTTGGAAAAAGATCCATATGCTCGTGTATCATGTGAATGTGCTGCTAAAACTGGAATGATACTCGTCTGTGGGAACATTGTATCTAAAGCCCAAATCGATTACCAGAGAGTAGTAAGAAAAACTATCAAAGACATAGGCTATGATTCCAGTTCCAAAGGTAATTTTTTAAAGGTTGAGCTAGTAATGGTTTCAAAAAACCTTGTTCTATTTGTAAACTGATTAATGCACAATTGCATCAGAAATCTAGATGCACATTTACATAACCAAATTCATTTATGATGTCAAAGCTTTTTCATATTTAAAATCTAAACTTAAGATGTAAGAATATATTTTTAGCTGTAAATCAATTTTCAATTTTATCATGTAACCTAAGGCAGTGCTTTTCAAATTGGTGGTCTGCGACTGGTGCTGATCTGTGGGCCATCAGCGACCGGTCCGTGGAAGTTATCAAGTAATGAGAAATTAAATCTTATTACAATCCATGAGGTTTCCTTACGTTAGATAACCAACAAAAGAATTTATTGTTTTGTCACACAGTGTCAGGGCTGGTCTTATGCCACTGCAACATATTTGGCCGCAGTGGGCCCTACGCTTTCAAAAGCCCACCTATCTTAATTTTTACTTATTATCCTTATTAATTTCTTATCCCTACATAAACTGGGCCTGTGAATCCGTTCTAATCGCTATAGGGCCACACGTTTGCTAAGACTGGCCCTGCCCAGCGTCGTTTGATGGTAACACCGCTCCTGTTTGGCCCTTTTGCAGATGCCTGTCAGTCAATTGCCGAAATTTATAAAAAATATTCTTTTAGGGCTGTTAACGATTAATTTAAATTTAATTGTTAACTTTTGAAAAATTAACTATCAATTTCAAGAATTAATTGTTAATTTCGATTAAAGCCAAATGTCTCAAGGGAAGTAACAAGAACAGGTAATTGACATTTTTTTGTTTAGTGAGTAATTTCCACTATCTCGAAGAATAGAAAAGTATTATTTTGCACTTTTTTAAAACTGCTTTGGACTGTTGTGTTATATTCCTCAGCAATACAGATCCTGGGATCTGACTTATTATATTGTTTATTAAATATATTTTAATAACTTGGAAAAAAAAATATTATAAATATTTTCTTAAATTTTAATAGAAATTTTTATCGATTACATGTTAACGATTATAAAAATCTTAATGGATATTCAAGCGATTAATTTTTTAACGATTAATCGAGAAATTAAACGTTAATATCCGCAGCCCTATTTTTTAAAAAATATATTTTTTTACAAACAAAGAAGTTACCCGGATAGTCAATTTTTAAATTGCATGTATGAAAATTAAATATTTTTGAGGGATGTTAAGATGGTTTGTTTTTTTAAGGCCAATTAACCGTTCTAAAAAACAGGCCAGTACAAGCAGGGGTTGGTGAGCTTGTTTGTCTGATACCTCAAAATATACAAGTTTTTGTTAATATTACTGTTACCCCAAATGAAACGGATTGTAGTGAATTTTATATGACCCTAAAGATTCTGCATTACCCACAAGAGTTCCCTTTTTACACCCAATGGGATAATTTACCCCTGTTTACCGACCCCTGTGTTAAAATGTCAGATAGCGCTAGCTAGGTATTTTTTCATAGTTTTTAAAACCCACAAGACAATGTAATAATTTAACTACGCCTCGTCTGTTGGTGACATTATATTTACCTCTCTTGAGTGATGTACGCGAAATTGTGAAAAATATAATATTGGAAAAAAAAACAACTCCCGAGCTTACGGATTAAACAGTTATAATATTGTGTTTTTTAAAATGCCATATTATTTTTCAGTCGTCAACTCACCTGAATTACTGTATTTTTCCACGCACAAGGCGACACCCTACTTTTTCTGTATGAATGTGGGGTTCGTACAGTGATTGCCATAGTCCTCTTTCAGCGCAAACCAAATAATTTATAGAAAACATGAGATTTGATATCAATGTTGTAATTTTAGATCAAATGACTTTGATGTTCACGTACTTAGCAGGAAAAATGTCACTATAAGACCAAAATCAATTTGAAGAATCGTCCGGTATCTGTTTTAAATCTGTCAAGTATCAAATGACTCTTGTAATATCAATAGTAAGTAACACTCGCCGCCTTGAAGATTGTTGACATCACAGGTTTTTTTTATAAATGTGTGTTTTAGCTATCTTACTATGCCTCGGAAACTAAAAATTTTGAAAAACTACAACAAAAAAGCAAAAACTTTGATAGCATAGACAATAGATCTGTCCCTCAAACAATAGATTGGCACTCCTGTGTGTTGTAAAATTTAATAAAACAAGATGAATTAATGGGTAATCTTGAATGGTTTTAGGCCATGTTGGGGCTCATCTTGCTATCGTTTCAGTACAGGGAAAATCACATCATTATGGGAAAATAGTGCATTGGTAACTGGTGCAATGGAAAAATTCCTACCGGTCCATCATATGAAAAAGTATGAGAAGCACTGACCTAAGGCATTTAATTTTAAATCCTAAAATATATATCTGAAGATTTTTTCTAGAGGAGATTTTAGGGGGATTGTAATTTATTTTAATGCCTTTGTTGAAATCATGTAGATGTACACTAGATTAAATGCTGTGTTTAAATATAATGACAATTTTGTCATGTTTCCCAGGTTTTGATTTCAAAACTTGCAATGTACTTCTTGCTGTAGAAGAGCCTGAGTCTGATGAGTTTTCCAACCATTCCTATTATGAACCAGATAGTGTGCACAATGAAAATGATCCAGCTGGAGATCAGGTGCTCATTTTAAATTTTTAAAAAATTTTTGGTTTGGAGGGGGGGGGGGGTTTGTTGTGTAGCAAATTTACCACATTTCCCTTTTGTTAATGAATCATTATTTCTTTATTTCAACATGACATATCAGTTGGTAGGATTATGGGGAATTTATCTTTGTACTTTATTTGGTACTAAGTAGTAACTCTCATTCCTTTGTAAATGGTTGCTCTGAACAGGGCCTGATGTTTGGCTATGCCACCGATGAAACAGAAGAATGTATGCCTCTTACCATTTTACTCTCGCATAAACTCAATGAAAAAATGTCAAAACTACGCAGAAGTGGAGAACTATCTTGGGCAAGACCTGACTCAAAGACACAGGTTTTTGTACTCTTATATTTTAAATTATAAGTATAAAAATGGCTGGATAGCTTTTTATAAAAATGCAACCATCATTAATAGTTTTTTGATTAGATCCTTAGATTAATATGTTTTGAAAATGATCTTTATAAACAAGGATTCCCTTTTTAATATAATATATATAAATATATATTAGGGCTGTTATCGATTAATTTATATTTAATCGATAACTTTTGAAGAATTACCGAATAATTAATCAATATATTTTACTAAAGCTGAAAATAAGATGTATGACATCATTAAACTGAACATTTCATAAAATGCCCATAA
>MUZC01000646.1:189101-202065 GCA_002072015.1 Radix auricularia | reverse complement strand
TATCTATCTATCTATCTATCTATCTATCTATCTATCTATATTTATTTACATATATATAAGGACATATACATTTAACAATCGAACTGTTCGTTGTTGTTTAAAATATTGTGATGTGTTTTCTTCTCTAAATCTATATCATTTTTTTTTAATTTACTGAGATTTGAACAGTAATTTTTTAATAAACATAAATTATTTTCAAAAGCTTTCTGGGGGGGGGGTAAATTTTGACTTGGGTGCTTAAAAACTTAAGCAGTTGTTGCAGAAGTTGACACTAGGACCAGTAAATAGTTTACTTACTGGGAACACAAGATCTAGAACAGTTGTTATAGTAGAAGTCACTAGGACAAGTGCATATAGAACTTGAACAATAATTTGTCTGGCATTGACTGCTGACATTACAGTGGCTTCCAAATGATACGAGATCAGGTCTTGCTGGAACACAATCGGCAGCTTCAGTGAGCAAAGTTACCTGGGAAGAAAGGACAGATTTAAAAGTGTATTACGTTTAAGGCTTAAATTATAAAAAAAAAATACACGTGAATAAGAATTGTAATTTCATGTTTCATATTATGTGATTAATTTGGCAATAACATTTTTTATCGATCTAATTTTCATAAATTAATTCATTAAACTTTTCTGAGATTATTTTACAAACTAAAATAATGTATTTTTTAAATTATATAAAAGATAACATAAATTGTATGCAAATAGGCCACATTATAGTAAGGCTTTAAATTATACTTAATTTTTTAGCATATTACAGAAGAGTTGCTTAAGAGAAATATAAAACGTGTGTCATACTATTATGATAACAAAAACATCCTTGAATTTAAATTATAATTATATATAAATGAAAGACACAAAAGAAGCTACAAAACATGGCTCCAGGTTCTTACATAACCAGAATCAAAAATCTAAAAATTACATGTCACCGGGTCATAACTAGGGATACCAATATTGTTGTAAAAGCCCTGCGGGTACGCATCTAAATTTTGATTGGACAACCGGTTACCCATTCGAAACCCTGCATACATTTCTCCGTTATGACCACTACACAATTCAACATAGTCACCATCCAAGGCATCCATCATTCACCTCATTTCATACAGGAACAAATGACATGCTTACAGTAACATCCTACATTTCGTGACACTTAAAACTTTTACTTCTGCTGTTAAGGTTTTAGTCATAATCATCAACCATAAATACAGTAAACTACACATTCAAACTATAATGTCAACAACGATGATGTAATGTCAGGCTATACCTTAGCGGAAGCTTGAATACTAACAGTCCCGAGTCAGCGGTTGTAACAATTTAATTTTATTAACCTTAAATACGTTTGTATGTATTATACATGTGTACAAGACCACAAGAAACACAAGAGAACAGAAACTGTGTGGGTTTGTTTTTTATTTTAACAACGCCTGTGGGCGAGTTGTGGCATTTGATATAACCGTTCATTTATAAACCTACCACTCCTGTCAATTTTAAAATGTAAAACAATTTTAAATTATTTTTAACCCTTTCTTTATGTCCAGATTAAAAAAAAAAATAAAAGCAAACAAACTTTCTGTCAATTTTGTTTTTTTTCCAGTAAAAAACCCACTGAACAACATAAATAATTTAAATTTCTATAATAAATTAGGTCTTTAAAGCATTTTTGGGATAGGAGTAGAGGGAGGATCGATATGTGATAAATAAACTGTCTCATCTCAATCGGTGTATTTTAAATTCAAGTTAGTGTCCTTTCATTTTCAAATAAAAAAGCACAAAATATTGCCTTAAAGAATCAACATCTTTGTGTGTTGAGTGATTGTTTTTTAATCTGCATTTATTTTCCTGTTGACAAAATCTTCTTTCTGAACATTTTCGTGTTAAACGTATTTTGCTGAATATATTTCCCGAACTTTAATTTGATAAATTGTATTCTGTTTAGTTTAGACATAGCAATCACATTTTCACGGGTAGATCTACTGGAGCGCAAATTTACTACACGACTTGTTTTTAAAGGAAACCGGGTATTCAGGTTCCCCAGTACACGGTGACAGCCCTAGTCATAAATAAACAAAAATGAACAAGCTACAAATGGCATTGCTCATTGACATGACAAAGCCAGAAGCAACAACGTAAATGACAAGGCACTAGCCAATGACACAACAAGAAGAAGCAGTCTAAATGATTATACACTAGATCAAACCACCATCAGAAGCAAAAAGATATCAATTTTGAAACCAGGTAATAGCACAACTAGAAGCTAACATCTGTAAAGGACATGGTTTCAGATAATGACACAAACAGATTACTTAGATTACAAGCAGATACAGTAACTTTAGATGTGATATACTAGCGACCGAAAGAAAAAAGTCAATACTTGATTTTGAATAAACAAAAAAAATTATAAGAAATTTAAAGACAATTAGCTAGAGAACATATTAATAAATGACAGCTAAAATGTTTTTACAAAACTGTAAAATAATATATAAAGTGAGATATTTAAATTAAATGTAATTTCAGTAGCGGCAATTATTTGCAATACGTTGAGTTACAGTTAAAGCTTTAATATGAATGTTTACCCAAGCTGAACAAAGTATCCAAGCCAACATGTTCATTTCTACGTTATGCCCGATGTCATCTGATGAATGCTTTCATCTGAATCATGTCTTTCTTCCTGGCTTCTAAGTGACTGATTTCATTGGCACAAAATTTTATGATATAATGTCGCACTCAACGACTTGTTACGCCAGTTAGAGCTGTTCAGATACAGAGCAGACAAGTGAAGTTTGTGGTAACTCGTAAAAATGTCTGGTCGCCACATATCAACACTGACGTCATAAGGCATCTCAAAATGATGTGTGTGTAGGGGTGGGGAGAAGTTTGATGACCTACTAGGAACACTTTCATTTCTGAAATTTGGGTCAAAGTGAAGCCAATGATTTTCGCATTAAGATCTCCAATGGACTTACTTAAAAATGTTAAATAAAATAGTAACTTCTACCAACATTTAAAAAAAATAGTTTTAGACAATTGATGTAGAATGTTGTTTTAAAAATATGTGTTAGTAATTATTCGTGACATACCACGTCAAACTAAAATAAAATTGTTTAACCACTATTTAAATTAAGACATTTGCATGAATATAAAGAAAAAAAATAGTTATCAATTTGAGACCCCTTGCGTCCTTAGAGAGATTCTTTGTCGTATCTGCCCCCTAAATATTATTTACTATACAATTCTTAGGCTTTCTTTACTTTAAGATAGTGCGATAAGTTGACAGAATCGGACTTTTAGCTTCGCGTCTCTGTTCCTTATCGTTGTGTAGCTAGTCTGATAGCAACTAGTAATAGGCAAGAGGCACGGACCAAGTAAGAAATCGAACAGGTTAAACCTTGGTGATGAAAGTAATGCATATGTCTGGGATAAGTAAAAAATGATAACTATTAAACTTGCATTAGAGGGATTTGCTACAAAATTGGTATAACTGATTTTCTTATATGCTGTCCATCTATAGTGTTTATAAATGTAATAAATTGGATGAGGAAAGCTCTCTACTTTCCAGCATTCAAAATATTTCGTCCTTAAATAAATTTCTAAACATTTCAAATGTTAGTGGCACATGATCCTTAAATTTTGATTAAAATATTTTAATTAATTTGATTTTAAAATTATACAATCAAGTCATAATTGTATAAATGAATAACATGTGTATATTAAACTAAGTTATCCAGCAGATAAATAGATGTCTGCATCTGCTAACCTTCAATTGATTATGCAGTGTTATAGGCAAAAATAATTATAAGATTTATAATCTCTAACATTTTTATGGCAAACTCTTTGTAAGACAAAGGGCAACGGTTGTCAGGCGGCATGCGCACTAGGCATGCATACAGAGAGTCACGGGTTCGTATCTCTGTGAAAGTAGGTATCTTTCCTAAGGCTAAGTGTATTCCTGAGAACAAACAGCTCCGAATGGGTACCCGACACAGGTGCCACACAACCCCCTCATAGCCGTGGCCAGTGCGCGCTGCATCACTTGTCGACAGACCGCCATGGTCCTGCTTTCTTATCGGAACGCATGTCAGAATAATATTGAACATTGGAAGGGGACATCATATATTTTAACCATATAATTTAGTAAAAATATATTACTTATTTTATGAGCTATGCTGTGTGTCACATGTATAGATGATAGCACAGAGAAATCAAATATTCCTGACAATATATAGTAAATTGCTGTGCACAAAATGTGGCTGTTAAAAAAAATTACACGGACTTTGCACACACATTTTTAAAAATAGGTAACGAGAATTATTGGGTAAAGTATTCAGGTGGTCTGATTTATATTGTCAGGAATTGAGATAAGGGCCAAGGGAGGTGATTTATCACCGACAAATGAGGAAGTAAAATACACGAGGTCGCATTTTCATTGCAATCAAAAAAAGAAGAAAACAAACTATGGAAACTGCCAACATCTTAGAGATGTGTTGTGTCATTTTATAACGAAACAGCCTACAAATAACTGTTAAATCTGACATGGAGTTCAGGGTATATCTTTAATCGTATCTTCAATAAATACTAGATTTCAAACTCCACGTTTAAGTGTAACTATATGTGTTTGCGTGAGTTTGTAAATTGATCGAACTTATAAATTATAATTTGAAACCTCTCTACGATCCAAATGAAAGGATGGGAGGTCGGGTGGAAGGATAACAGATCAGTGATGTTTTTTTCGATGGATTGTTGAGTGTATGTATAGATGTGTAAATGGATAGATGATTGAAGGGATGGATGGGTTGATCGATAGACATATATGTGTATGGATTGATGGATAGATGTATTGATGGACGTTTGGATGGGTAGATGGGTGGTTAAAAGTTAATTTAGTGTGGCTTCACATATTTATGAACGAGTGATTGTTTGACAGATTTTAGTTAATATTTATATTATGCTTCTTCTTCTTTAAAAAAAAAAATTAATAAGTAAATAGGATTAGTTTTAATTTTAGTTTTTCAAAATTTGAAAAAGTCTCTTTTTTATAAAATCATATGTCTGTAAGAAAGAATTTAGTTTTAAGCTGAAAGCCCATAATATACATTATATAATTAAGAACGTTTCTAAAATGAAGATTATTGCAGCAGAATGAGCTCTGGCCGCATCCCAACCGACATTCTATATGGAAGACAGGTTGCCCAGGTTTGGAATTTAAAGATATCTGCAAAATGGACCATAAGCCAGCCAAAATACGCACACCCGACTTAGATTGTAAGGCAGAAGACCGATCTACGTGGCGCACAGTTGTAAAGGAAGGTATCATAATAGCCGAGGAGCGAAGGATGGAGAAGGCCACATTCAGAAGAGCTAGGAGAAAGGCCAAAACATTGGGAATGACAGAATTTATGTAGACACGCTGTGGTAAAGACTGTTACTCAAGGATAGGGCTGCACAGCAACTCGAAGAATTGCATCTCAGACTAATGGTGATGTACAGTCTTCTTGCGAGAGGGAAGGATGCCGACAAAAAAAAAAGCGAAACTTAGGTTATGGGACCATTTAACAAAGAATAATGTTTTAAAAAATAAGGATTATATAAAAACAAATAAAGAACAAATATTAAATTTTAAAAAAATGTATAAGTTAGTGGTGATGACAATGTGTTAAGCATACACAGAAAAGTGAGTATATTTATAGGAATTATAACTTTATAGTCTATAAATATTGAAATTAGAGTTAGTGAAAATAGCGTAATATTTTAGGTAGAGATTAATCAAGGAGTGTTGACATTGAGAGGGGGCAGAAATACCGGCGAGAAAGGCTTGACAGGAAGGAGTAGTGGTGTTTGATGTATCTTATGAAAGAAGCCGACTTACCTTTGAAATACCAACACCACTGATAAACCCCCTCCCCACACTTGACTAATAATTGATCTTTTTGTCATTATTTGTCAAAATCTTTGATGTTTTAATGGCGAATAAAATGTTATCTCATCTTATATGTTACAGACGCTCTTCTGTACAGAAGATAATTGCATTCTACGTTTATCTATTGTTTGTGTATAGTCCTGTATTCTTATTAGAGATTTCATTGATGATAAAATGTTGGCTTTCCTGCGATCTTCAGACAACTCATTCCACCATTGAATTCCGGATGGGAAGAGAGAAAACGTGTATGTATTTGTTCTTGTAATGTATACGGAATAAGAAAGGTGTTTTTATCCCTATGTCTATCTGTGGGATGTGATTGAGTTATCAATAGTGTTGTATTTCTAAATTAGAATTAATTGCTTTATGTATCATTACTGATTAACTCTTGGTTCTTCTATCCTCTAGTGTTTCAAAGTTTAACGATTTAACTAATGGTGTTACTCTTGAGAGTTTTGAATATTCTCTATTAATGACTCTGCCATCTCTTTTTAAAAATTTGTTCTAGTTTATCAATGTTTGCTTTGTTGTTTGGGTCCCTTACAGAAGATGCATATTCTGGTATAGGGTTCACCAGAGTGAGGTAGCATTTTAGTTTTATATCTTTATTACATTTGTAAATGTTTCTTTCTTGCTTTTTTAATAATTTCCTTGGCATGGGGATTCCAAAAGAGTTTATCATTTATTAAAACTCCTATGTAATTAGCAACTTTAGTTTGGGTTAGTTCTTTTCCAGTAATTAAATATTTTGAAAGTATTTCTTAATTTTTCCTTGCTACTCTTAGAATTTTACACTTTTCACTTTTCTAAGTGGAAGGACATACTCAAGTTATTTTCCCATTTTATTAATTCATCTAAGTCTTTTTGTAAAATGTTGCTATCTTGTTCTGACTTATCTTTCTATAGAATATACAATCATCAGCAAATAACTAAACTTTTTATTCCTGTTGAGATATTGTTAAGTAAATCATTAATACAAATGAAAACGTAGTAACCGACCTAGGACAGTTCCTTGTGGAACTCCTGAGTTAACCTTCATTGGTGCAGATTTACATCCATTAATTATTACACTTAGCTCCATACCCAAAAGAAAGTCTTGGATCCAGTGATTTAAGGCACTACAGATTCCAAAGTATTTAATTTTTTAAGTAAACTAAGGTGGTGAACTTTGTCAAATGCTCTTGAGAAGTCTAGTATTATTGTATCTATTTGATCATTATTGTCTATTATCTATAAGATCTATTAATTTTTTTCACATGATTTGTTTTTTCTAAAGCCGTGTTGATATGGGCATAGGGCGCTATATTTGTCAGGGTGGTTAACTATTCTACAATATATTATGTGTTCCATATGTACAGGTGACACTAGTAAGTGATACAGGTATGTAATTATTAAAATCTGATTTATCACCTTTCTTAATGAGTGGCAAATTTAAATCCCGGAGCACTTTATCCAGGTTTAGAGAGGCTTGAAAAAGAATTACAATGATTGGGGACAGCTCATTTCTTAATTCTTTTAGTAACCTGGCAGGTAATTCATTTGGACCAGAAGCTTTGTTTATTAAAAAAAATATAGGACTGAATCTATAGCTATCTCATCTACAGTTATGTTACCTATTTTTTCCATTTTATGTACATTTATTAAAATTCCCATGTCGCCTGAGGCAGAAAATAATGATAGAAGAAAATATGTGTTAAGGATATTAGCTTTAGTCTCATTATCATTATAGCTTTTATTATTTGAGCCTTTTAGTGTGGCTATACCTGTAGGCTACATTTAGTGTTTTTGATTGTTATCTTTAGTAATTGCATTGTTTATATAATCATTTAGGAGGTTTCGAATAAGTTTTTGTTTCAAGTGTTTAGTTTTAAAGTATTATTGTGTTTCCTTATTAAATTTGGTAGACTTAAATTTTTAAAATAAGTTCTCTTTTTGTTTGCGTAACTTTTTGGGTTTAGAATTAAACCTGGATTTATTAATTCTATTTGAAGTTAGTTTTGTTTGATAGCTCACAGCCATTATAGTTTTTATATTTCTTTTTTCTTCCTTCCCTGTTTCATCTACGGGTCTCTATCTATGCTGAATTTGCTTTGTAATTTTTATTTTTATTTTTGTATTTTTTATTTGATGTATTTATTTTTTTTTATTATTATTATTATTTTTAAATTAGCAGCTGATTAGTGTAATTTGATTAAGTTGCATTTATTCCAATGATAGATTGTTATATTTATTTTGGTTTTTATTGTATTGGTTACCCTAACAATATCATGGCCAGACAGTCCAGAAATTATTTTGCAGTCTATTACTAGTACTGGTCTTTTCCAATTTTGATTAATACGGAATATTACACTACCTGAAATGTACGCAAACTATTTTTTTTTAATTTAAAAATCCGAATCCTCCTTTTACAACGTTCCCTTTTTGCAAAATTAATGTAATAGCTAAAAAAATAATTTTATTTACGAGAGAAATATCGCTTCCTTTTGAAACTACTGTGGACTGTTTTGCACGTGTCGAATCTGGGTGAAAGTTATTCCTGTAATTTTCTTAAAATTTCTTTTTAACATGAGCATCAATTCCTGGCCAATATTTTAAAATTAATACTAACCTACTCTCAAACAAAAAATGAAAATATTAGTTTAAGATATTTGATTTTGAAACAATTATTAATGTCATCATACGTCATAAAAAAAAATAGTTTTCAATCTTTTCACAACCAAATATTCTGTTGAATTTTTAAATAAAATTTATTTGAGAGTCCTTGCAGTTCTAGTGAGATTCTTAGAGCCCTACTATGTTATTTTCTAGGCGTTCTATACTTCCAGATAGTACGAAAAGTTGAATGTTGGGTAGTTTATCCACCCGTCGTTGTTTCACATCGTCATGTAGCAAGTCTGCTATCGCATTGTCATGGGAAAGAAGTAACCAACTAATATAAAATCAAACAGTATAATTCATGTTTAACTACTACCATCCAACGGGTCATGATATGTCATTATTATGTAGCTACAAAACTTGCATAATTGGGAAAGTATTATAATTAGCGTAACTTGAATTTTCGAAAAGCATATCGTTCCGTTGTATCTTTAAATCTAAAAATTGAGATTAAGGGATGTCCGTACATTCTAGCTTTGGTCACGATTCATTCTAAACATTAACTGAAAATCCTACATGTGGAAGAAAATCAGCAGTCCTTGCGCTTTTTATGGGGCTTCCCGGAAAACCCCCTCAGCCCTCTGGCCCCTTAAGGGACGTAAAGATTGAGAAGCCCCCCCCCCGGAGCGATCGCTGCTACAAGCGGCCGCCTGGGCGTCCAGGACACTTGGTCGAAAGCGCCTCCCACTTAAGTGTGCCTCCCAAGGGTGAAGTGGAATTTCTTACTGTGACTCGCTATTAACATAGTATCACTTTGGCGCCACCACGGCCAAAGTTACGAGTCACTATAGTTTAGATCGCCGCAAAGCGTTGGATCATAACTAACATACCCATGGTTTAACCCCCACCGGAAGGTTTCCTCAGAGCTGGCGACCAAAAGTGTTTCCAAGCGGTACCTTTTGCTATCCCGTGCTGGCGCTCCTGGCCCTAAACCGGCACCGCTAAACAGCAATTGAGGGGGACGAGACAATCGCTTCGGAGTAACCCGACCCTCAACGGGTACTTTGGTTTTCATCATTGGCACTGCATCCAAATGCTTTGCCTAAGATCCATACAGCGACTGTATTCATATACGACTAACACCTAACACCTAACCACGGCCTTCGGCTATCCAAGCCTGGGGTTTTTCAGATTCAGGTCGCATTGTACTCCACGACCCTACTCGTCTGTCGAACCCCGTAGAGGTCACCCCATCTCGACAGCTAAACATTAACTAAAATATTCGAGATGATAATTGAATATGCTCCTTGAAAATTGTGATTGACTTCTTCTCAATAAGATAATTCGATTAGATTTTGTAAAAGTATTGCATCGATGTAAAATTTAAACACAAAATTAATACTAAGATAATTTAATTGTATGATATCAAACACATGTTTTCAACAGAAGAAACAAGCCCAATTTTCCGAACATCGGATGTCTTATCAATTGGTATAGATGAACATGGTTTGAGAAATAAGACTTAATACGTTTCTAAAACTAATAAAAGTCTTTATTTTACATTGTGTAGACGATGACGTATTGGGAAAATGTTTTTTTTTTAAAATCCACGCTGTGTATCGAATTTGTAGAAAGACAAAACATGAAATTCAAAGTTGCCGACGCCACCTAATATAACGCTATACACGGCCTTGAAATAAGTTTTAAGAATATTTCTTTAGACATTGCTTTCACGATTTTATAAAATACGATCGATACCTGTTGCGTTGAACATTCACGTTTGCTATTTAACACAAATAAAAGAGGAAGTAAATTAGATGATTTTGAATGCAATCAGAAGTAAACAAGATAACAGCAACTATTTAAATGATGACGTCATGTCCTTTAAGTGCGTCGCTGCCTACAGCTAGTTTTTAGATCCTTAATTAGATTCACGCGGTAATTTTCTAGCCTGTGTTAACTGTCATATTTGAGCAGCATCCTTTAAGAGGACCGCTGTGCGCTTGTGTGTGTTTGCCTCTTGTGTATTTGAATTAAATTAAACTTTATAATTTAAAACTTTGGCTATGATATTGCTGGAATTTAAGATGGTTGGGTGGATGGGCATATTTTGAAAGACAATTATGTGGATGGGTGTTTGTTTGAATGGATAGAAGATGGATAGTTAAATGTAAGGACTGACAGACGGATAGATAGATGGACGGATGTATGAAAAGATGGATGGATGAATGGAGTGATGGAGATAAGGACGGAGGTATTCATGAATGTATGTTAAGCATGTGCTCCAAAAATTTGTTTTTTAATAGTGTTTTAATAGTATTGATGTTTCGAAAATATGGCAATGGCCTTTAACTTTCTTTTTCTTACTGAACAAAACAATTTGACTTCAGTAAGAAAGATTGATGTTAACATTATTTGTTACATAGTTCTGTTAGAAGATGCATATTCTAGTTAAACTTTCAACAAAGTCAATTAATATTTTAGTTTAATATTCTTATTACATTTGTTCAAAACCTAAAACTTATGAATTTTTAAAATTACTTTATTGTCATCAGGATTACATGATCATGAAACATTGCAGCTTTGGTGTCTTAAAACAAACAGAGAAGCATCTGGGACTAAACAGATATCTTATATATTACAGTATGAAATACTTTAATAATAAATTAATTTCATCACAATCTTGTCATTAGCTCAAGTCCAATTCTCATTTTTATGACGGCATTTAAAAATCATTGCGATGTTGATTTTCCTGATATGTTTGAACAAATGATTCTACACTAAGCACACTTCTTCTGTGACTGGTGATGGACCTTTAGTTTCAACAACCTTAAAATTGTCTGCTTCTTCAATATATGTTGTTAGAAATAAAGAATGAACACTCTGAACACAACATAAAATCAAGTGTTATAATTATTATTTTGGCATTTTCGTCCAATTCCTTCGTTTTTTCAATATGAGAATTGCAATATGTTAGCAATAGTATTGCCAACAAGTGATAGCATTTCTCATGCACAAACCATTGCATGTGCTTTAGTTTGGTCACCACCTTATTAGACTTAAAATCTTTTGTCTGCATATGCCGCTGTGTAAGTCTAAAATTGCCTGCGTTATTAGCCCGAAATTCAATGTGTACAATATTAATAGACTTCCTAAAGCTTTTGATGGAATGTAACTATTTGATTTACTTTTAACAACAAAAACTTGACATATTCGTCGATTACGTCCCCTGAATTTAAGATTTCCTAAAGAGAGAAAAAAGTCGTGTTATAATAAATGGATGAAAATCGGTATCTCACCAGGGACAAAATATAAATTCTTCGCTTGCGTTTACTTATTTAAGTCAGACAAGATACACACAACTTACACACACACACACACACACAGAGAATAAAATGAAAATTGATGTATGTCTTTCTATGTTAGTAGTAGCTATTGAGTTACCTCTGAGGATTTGAATCTCTGCTTTGTAACTCAATGTTATATGCAGTATTGTATTAAGCATATATCAAAGATATGCTTACTTTTGGATGTTAGGGCCTGTAAAACAATTTATATTCAAACATTTTCCAATCTCAATATTTCTCTTATTCTATAAAAAATATAAACTAAAGATATGTGTGTTAAGAATTGTGAAACTTTCAACTTCATAAATTGTATGTCCATTTAGATCTAGTACAGATTTAGCGACGAAGATGTTTTTATCATATACATCTAAATACAAAATAACATTTTTAAAAATCATTTTGAAAGTCATTTTAGCGAAGCAAAAAAAAAGTTTTTATTTGGTAGAATTTTCATTCTGCATGGCAGTGTCACTTTCCAATAAAAATAAGTAAATACAAATTCTTCAAATATATTCTACGCGTACAAAAAATGTTGAGCACTTCATAGATAAGCACATATTAAATATAATAAAAAAAACTCTTAGGGGTACAAAGATAATAAGTTCAATGAAAATACATCAACGTTTTATATTTTGCAAATGTAATTGGATACAACAGTGAGCATTTAAATATCAAACAGATCCATAACTGTTTTTTTTTAAAATGTAATAATTATAAATATTTTCATCTAAGTGTGTAAAGTTATGTTGTACAAATATTTAGAAGGCCTTTAGACTGTTTACAGATACAATTATATTATTTTGTCAATTATTCAATATTATCACCATCATTCCTATTTTAACATATTATTTACATCTAATCACACACACACACATACACACACACGCGCGCGCACACACACATACACACACACACCACACACACACACACTCACACACACACACACATATATATATACATATATATATATATATAAATATATGTATATATATACTAGTTTGTGCCAGGCGCATTGGCGCCTGCGGCGCCCCCTTTTTTTGGGCGCCTACGGCGCCAACCTTTTTTTTAAAGACCAACTAACTTGTCCTTTTTTGATAAATACGAA
>MUZC01000646.1:158186-189014 GCA_002072015.1 Radix auricularia | reverse complement strand
ATATTAAATAATATAAACACCCAGTGGTGTGGTTCTGTATGTTTGTAATAACGCAAGCGATGTACGACATATATATATGTATAAATATTAGGGCAGCGGAAATTAACGATTAATTTCTCGATTAATCGGTAAAATGTTTTACCGATTAAAATTATTTTAATCGATAAATTAAAGATTAAAATTATAGAACAAATTTTCAACAATTTTTTCGATTTATTAAACTTTAAAATAGGCAGTTTTTATAAGGAGAATGATATTTTAAAAAACAAACATTGTTGTTACTGAATTAACAGAAAACGAAATTAAAATTCATTGACATTCAAGCGAACTACTTATATTTAAACATAAATATTTTCTATAATATTATATTTTTTATTCAATACCTAAGAAATAGGCATTTTATGAAATTTTCATTTTAATGACGTCATAATCTTTTTTTCAGCTTTAATCAAAATTATCGATTAATTATTCGGTAATTTTTCAAAAGTTTACGATTACATTTAAATTAATCGATAACAGCCCTAATATATATATATGTATAAAGCAAAGTATGTATGTATGTAAGTGTGTGTGTGTATATTTGTCCATTATAGCTGACTAAACCATTCATCCGATCACCATGACACTTCACGAAACAGTTGAGTATTGACAATAAAAAAATCTTGAGAAATATAACCATAATGAAACTTAATTAAATGAACAGTTTTCCGAAATGTGAAACTTGAATTTAAAGGGCCGACGCACATCAATGATTTTCCCTATATTAACTATTTTTTATTTTAAGTATTAAATTTGAGAAATGAACAAGATTTTGATCAAACTGAATATTTACATACTGATGAGCCAATAGTTAATCAATATAGGGAATTGAACTCCTAATTACAATTCCCTTGAAACTCGAGGACCCAAAATGTCATTTTAGGTGAAAGTTAATAATTCCATACCCCAATCCATTTTTCAACGATACTTTAAAATATAACATGAGTGTAAGGGAAATAAAAAATTAAATTGTCTCTCACTTTGGGTCCGGGGCGCTTAATATCTTTTCGTTTCTTTTATTAGTTTCCTAATTATTTATGTTTTTATCCGTTTGCTCTTAACCTTGTGCTTTTTGGTGCACTCTTTTTCACGACGTGGGAAATTTATGATTAGTTGAAAGAGCTCACGTGACAAATGGGGATATACTAGAAGGCTTAGAGAAAGAGAGAGAGAGAGAGACAGAGAGAGACAGAGAGAGACAGAGAGAGAGATCTGTGTGTGAGGCACTGGGAATGTTCTTGATGTTACTGCTAAGTTTTAATTTTTTAAAACCTGCACATACGCTCAGTTACAGCATTAAAATTATTTATTTTTACAATGGACTTTAATATTTTCATAGTGTGCAAGAGTTTGCTATTAAGTAGCGCCTACAAGAAAGAACATGGCCAAAACAACTATGCCACACACTTTCGCGAAGTCTCCGTTATAATTTTTTTTTAAAAAACATACCACTCACTGGTTCTTTAGAATGGATCCATTTTTTCTGAGAGCGTTGCAACGCTCGAATGTTCAGTTAGTTCTCTATAAATTAACACATCATCCACATTACCCTTGCCATTACCAGCAAGACCTTTGGATGTTTCTTATTTAAACGCACGCAAGGTTTATATAAATATTACAGTTATGAACGTTTTATCATTAAGACACTATTCTTTGTCCTTCAGAGTAGAGTTAAAATTGACTAAATTTTAATTCGATTGCATAATCGAAATCCTACATGTGGAAGAAATTTAGCAGTCCCGAGCCTTTGCTGTTCATGGGGCTTCCCGGAAAACACCCTAAGCTCTCTGGCCCCCTGAGGGGCGTAACAGCCGAGAAGCCCCCTCCCCCCGGAATGGTCTCTTCTAGAAGCGGTCACTTGGGCATCGAGGACACTAGGTCGAAAACGCTTCCCACTAAGTTGACCTCCAGAGGGAGGGGCTTGGAGTTTTCCCTATTTCTACTCGGCATCACTTCGGCGCCACTCTGGCAATGCTTACGAGTCTCAATGGTTTGGATCTCCACAAGATCGTATACAGATACGTTCATTGAACTTTAAATACATTAAATAAACATAAATTATATGAAGAAAGAAACCAAAAGCAATTTAGGTTTTAGGTTTATATCAATACAAAATAAATTAAATTAAAGTAAAGATAAGTCATTAAAAAAATGAAATAAAATTATGAAATATTAGTTCCCATTACAGAAAAAAGAAAATAATTCCCTTGTTTTTAAACAAACATTCAGGTTATATGCCAATTTTTAAAAAAAAGTTTTTTATATGTTATAATGTTAGTTTGACACAAGTTCAAACTTCAAGAAGCAATAGTACAAAATGTTATTTTATCTTCATTTAAAATCAATAATTCAGCTTAGTACTTGTTATTTAAAACTCTCTTTCACAAATTAGTGTAAGATACAACAGCAGATAAATATTTTATAAATGTCTTAGCATAATCGGGGTCCTTTAGACAGACTTGCATCGCTGGGTCTTGGTAAAGTTTCTGTTTGCTAGTCCCGGGTTTTAAATTGTTCTTACAGACGTGTCCACGGATGAATTTTTTACCCGATAAGTCAATCTTTGTTCTTGGTATTTCACCCCGATTGAATGCGACAAATTCCGTCCATTGTTCGACGTCGGTCCCAAAATCATATCCGTAAGAATCCAGATCTCTTTGCCACGTTTCCAATTCTACTTTAAAAATAAGAACTGAACGTTCACCTTGCGTCGGATATTGTTTTGCGTAATCAAAATCTTCAGACAAATAGAAGCCTTGCCCAAAATCTGTTATAGCCCTTCCTCTTTCAACGCATATGCCAGTATTAACGATAGAAAAAGCGTGTTGAAAAGTTGTTCCATGAAACAAAAATTTAAAATGTTTAAAATCCAATTCCCTTTTGTATTTAAGTGCTTGTGCATTTGATTCGGGGCTGTTAACGTTAATAATATCAATGTTTTTGCCAATGATTCTTACGAAATAATCACATTTACCTGACAGATCATCCCTGAATGGAAACTTTTTACTCTTTCTGTGGGGGGGGGGGGGGGGAGAAAATAATGTGATCCTAAATGTACAAATATTTTATATAAATATCCATAAAAGATTCAAACATGCCATTTAAGTAAACAACTTTAAAATAAACATATTTCAATTTTGTAAAATAAATATGTATCTGAATTTACCCTTTTGAATCTTTCTTTGAAGCCTGTGGCAACTTTTTAGATGGTTTGCTCATGTTAAGCTAAGAAATTATCGTCGACACAGTCTCCTGGACGTGTTTAAGTTTTCGTGGGTCTGAAATTAAAAACACATTTTTACGTAGATCTTCAGATTAAGAAATTTAAAGGCCTGTCATGTTATCAATTTCAGTTCTAAATGTTTTTGACTACGGTAAAAAGGGGGTACAAAACAGTTACAACTGTATTGATGTTTGACAATTGCCATATAATACTAGAGGTGTACCGGATCCAATTTTTTTAAAATGCTATCGTAGCCGGATTGGTATGATTTATCAACTAAGTAACGTACAACATAACTTAAATTAGGTTAGCAGAGTCACTTGACTGCTCATTGTCGTAGGAATGACGATGATGACATGTAATTGTATTGAATCATTGAAATGTAAAAATAATAACATTAGAACAAGTAATATTAAGTTCCTAATTTCAAGATGAAACATAATACATAAGCTCTTAATGCTAGTTTATTAGTTTTAATTTTTAGTTTTAGCTCTTAGCTTTCAAGCTACTTTCTTTTGGCAAAATGACAGCTCAGTTAGAACTCGCACCAACATTGAAAGTTTATAGTTTCTATGCCAATTTTCCACTGAATGGCAGCAACTGCCGCACTCACATAATTGAGAGTCGTGTGGTATGAATCAATAATTTATAGGCATGCGTGATTCAATGTTCCTTCTTCGGCTCGTCGATCGGTGAACTAAGTAAACAATTTCTAGTGCGATATTGCACAGAAAATATATTTTGCTACTTGTTACACAATTTACTGCACGGAACTTATAACTGCTGCGCGGCTTCGATCGAATATCTTGTTGCCCGCGCAGCTAAGAGGGATGATTGTGTAGTGCGATATGACATTTTCACTCGTAAGGGCTGTCGATAAATGACGTCGCGCATCTAGAGGTAATGAGGGTCACATATTAATATTAGTGATGATGTGTGACGATAGGGAGGGTCTGTGTGCGAGTGTGTGTTGTTTTCAACAATTCTGACGTCACATTAAAGGGCGCAGCTTTTAAAAAATGTAAAACTTAAATATGAGATTGCTTGCAATTTATTTAATGACGTTTTGAATGGCTTTTCGTGTCGTTAATTATTAGAGTGCAGCCTGACATTTAACTAAACACATACTTAAATGTCAATAAAGTGATTTGAAATAACAAATCCAGCTTTTAATTGGTGATGGGGAGGGGCGTTACATTATGACGTCAAATTTAACGGGAAACTAACTTGTTGTGGCGACTTATAGCGGAGTGAGGGGGGGGGGAATCGACCGAAAACTATCGTTATTTATGGAGGACGTCCAAACAAATCACATACCATAAAACGGGTTCGCATCCACCCAAGATGCATTCCTAGTTGGACCTAAACCAATGCGGACATATACCAAGGTACCACTGTATTTAAGTGGCAGCAAGTAATGAAGTTATGCATCAATATAATTCAAAATGAGTGTATTTTTAAAAATTCTTATTTACATCAATGAAAAAATGGAAGTGTTAATGCGCTAATGACAAATCCGGTGAAATCGGACCGGATCTGGAGCCAGATTTGTAAAAATGGCTGGATTCCGATTGTACTGGAGTCCAAATTCGATACACCTTTATTTAATACAAACATATAAATGTATTATTTTGTTCGTCCATCGTCATCTACGAGGACCCTTGTTATCACATTAGATTATGCTTTGGCAGCTATGCGTGTCTTATTAGAACTATATTTGTTCGAAAGTAGCGTCCACATGTCGGGCAATAGATTGCTTGGATGCCATAATAAGAGGGTTTGTAGCAAGATCCTTCCTGGCCAGTAGTAATGACTTTTTTTTAAAAAAAGAAAATAACTGTCAGTACATCATGTTCTTGATAATTTAAGGCGTGTCATGCCATCATCTTTTGTCTGATCTGATTTGGAAGGTTTAGCGCCTAAACTTAAAGCTCGTGGAAATACTTACAGAAGTTTATTGCTTGTAAATAGACTGTATTTTTCTTCATATAAAATACTTGTAATAGAATGCAATTTTAATTAAGCACTAGAAAATCCGGATAATGCGTTACAACGATGTTTATAGACTTTTTAAATTTTCAATAATTGACATAAGAGAAGGAATTGGTAAACAAAGCTTGTAAGCACAGTCTGATAAATTTTTGTGTTAAGTACATTCATTTTAAGAAAACGTATTACTGAATTCTTAAAATTTAATTAAACAACTTTTTGAAAACAAATTTACACCAAAACATTTCTAAATTCCCGAGAAATAAATTTTTGTCATGTATCATTTAAAGAATAGCTGAACACAATAAATAAAACTTTAATCGCGTTTGTTATTTAATTGTTCGTGATACAGAGTGTAATGAAGAAAGAATTACACACTTTAAAAAAAAAAAAAAAAACTTTCCAATTATGAACAGAAATAGTTATTAAAATACTTTTTTAAAAAAATGTTCACACTGTACAAATACCTTTAAAATGAAGATTCCGTCTCATAAGACTCTACAAGGATGGAAGTGCACAATTTTAAGTACTTGTTAAAAGCCAGCAAGAAGACACGTAGGCTCACAATGACCAATGAAACTAACGTAATCGTAGTCGCCAGAGTTATCAAACTTAACTCTTAAATACTTCGTACTTAATGCAGTGTTTTTGTGTGTTTGGATGGTCAGTACGTGCAGGTAATTAAGAACAAATTAAATATATTTAAGGCAAACCACATTTACCTCGAAAGTTACCGAGGATGAAAACTTGGACATTATACAATAACCTTCGAACAACCTTTCGTTTCCCTTTTTTTTGCGTTTTAAATCTATTGAATTATTGATATTTAAAGTATTAATTGATAGTCGACTCAATTTGAAAGGGTTTGATAAAAGTCAATGATTTAATAGCTATCATAACGTATCTTTTTTTGGAAACATTTATTTATTAGGAAGTGACTATGAGTTTCAAAATTGTCAATGCAGGAGAATCGATATAATTATATCTGTTTCGATACTAATTTAGCCAATTGACATTTGTAATGAGACTAGGCGGATGTAGAACTGCTGCTTGACTCTCACTACAGTGTTTGTGATATGAGTATACATTTTATGTTGTGTTGAAAAGTAAGATTGTATTTCTATTCTCAAAGCTGACTATGAGTATACATTTTATGTTGTGTTGAAAAGTAAGATTGTATTTCCATTCTCAAAGCTGACTATGAGTATACATTTTATGTTGTGTTGACAAGTAAGATTGTATTTCCATTCTCAAAGCTGACTATAAACGTGATGTTTTGTCTACCATTTATTTGGTTTGTATCTAGAATTGTTGACATAGCTTAGAGAATAATATTTAGACAATTTTAGTAGTTCGTTTGGACGGATTCCAGGAATCAGAGTAACTGAAGTTCTACAAAAAGGTATGCAAGTAAGTTATGTTTTGAGGTTTTTTTTACCCCATTGTTTCATACATTAACATTAACGATTAACCAGTTTTAAACAACGAAATAAAAGTTATCACCTGTGACATTGTTATAATTTCAGCTGGAGTTTATTGTCATTATTTAGTTGGTGTCTAAGATAGAAACAACTTTCCATTTAATCGCGTCTACCCGAGCAACCAACACAGGAGAAATGCTTTCAGAAACTGGCCCCAGTGCATCCAGTAATGTTGACGATCCTGCTCTGCAAGTATTCAAAGATTTGCTTAACCGTTCAATGAATATGTGCTCCTTATTCAACAAGATTTGCGATGAACTTGAAGGAGAATGTCCATTTGATGTCAGTGACCAGGCCTTGAGCCTGTACGTAATGGCATCAAGGGTTATCAGGAAAGAGAAGGTAAGACAATACGTCTGCTTATTTGTAGCATGTGAATTCATCATAAGAAAACAGAACATCTTAACCTCAAATTGCTATTATTAGTTTAAAAGGACATTTCACACCCAAGCCGCATCATTTTCTTATTTCTATTTTTGTCCACAATTAACTGTATGTTATTGGGCTAATAGAAAAGTTATTCAAAAATCGTCTAAATCTATTAGAACGAAGGTTTAAAAGAGCACCATACCCTTCAAAGTAAAAACAAAGTTAAAACAAAAATCAAATTGATATTGTATAACATAATTATCGAACGTTCTATGTAATTTTTGTTTTTAGTTAAAAGTTTACTTTTGTCAATCAATAGCCCAAACTAAATTATTGCTGTTTTCCGTTCATATTTTAAGACTGCCAAGAGTGAAGCAGATTCTAAGGCATCAACGTTTAAAGCTGAGGTCCAAAAGTTGATGGGATTGGTTGATAAGTTATTGGCCTTGGAGAAAGTGAAACGCTTAAGTGAAGCCAAGGAGATGGATAAGCTGAAGACATCCCTCGACTCAGCTGTTAAGAACAAAAGCCTTGAAGTAGCATGTTTCCCTATGGCGTGGGCTGTCAACGTCTTGTATTTGTCAGGCATTGACTACACAGCCCTGGACAACGACAGATACATCATTGACTGCCCCCTGGGTGACCTGGTTGGCCTTAACCGACGTACTGAACAGCTCTGGGAATGTCTGTGTGATGATTTAAACATTATCGACAGTGATCCCAGCAGCTTTGACAACAGTCTGCAGCAGCTGGGATTTCAAACCACGGCTCTAGCGGAAATTTCCCCAAGCATTCCGAAACTTATGATCGAACGCCAGACCCCACTATACTGGTCTGTTAGATTCTTGAAGTACAAACTGTTCAATGATCCCATGCTAGCCCACGTGACCAGATATCCTTACCATCAAGAAAAAATCAATTCGTGGTTTGATGAGGAATTGGAAGACCCGAAAAGCCCATCAAAAAATGTTAAAGTCAAGATGATCAATGTGTTCAATGAAACGGGGCAAGCCTTAGTGGATGGGTATGTCTTTATATGTTTCATGTTTCAGTGGCATTCAAGTATCTCAACATCTAAGTTTTTCTTTGAACTCTTTGCTAAACAAGCTCGAATCCATGCGAAGGCAAGGATTTGTTCTCGGGGCTTATGGCATCCCAGAGAAACCCAACTTCATATGGTACCTAACTAATTAGGCCGCTGGTTAATGCGTAGAACCCACATAGCCGTGGCCTGTGATCGCTGCATCACTTGCCAACAGATCATCTGGCATGGTCTGTGGATGTAATTATTTCATGCATAGAAGCGCGTCTGTATTTATAAGATGAGATAAAACTAATGGTAAATGTCAATAATAATGTGAAGCGTACAGGATTTCCTTTGAAAAATTTTTTTGCATTAAATCAATAAATTATTCCAATGATATACGATTGGAACGATTAATTATTAATAATAGCCGTGGCCTGTGACCGCTGCATCACTTGCCAACAGATCATCTCTCATGGTCTGTGGACGCAATTATCTTCTGCATAGAAGGAGCGTCTGTATATCTAAGATAAGATAAGATTAATCGAAAATTCATATTAAAGCCAAAAATTAAAATTTATGATGTCATAAGTAAAAGTTATTAAACGTTCTTGTTGATCAACAAAACACTAGAATGTCTACCTTGTATGTGTGTCATCTTTTAATCAACTACGCAATAAGACAAGAGTGTTGACATTATTTGATTCAAGTGATGAGCTGGTCTAATAGATAATAAAACCAGCCGAGCTGAACAATCATTCACATGGAACTGAGGTAACTGTAATGCACAAAAGGGTCTTAGCAAGGAATGACATCTGATATCAGTGTTTAATAAGTTTCCACTATAATAGAGGGTTAACGTATTTAGTAACTTTCATTTCCATTTAGTAACACAGTAATTCATCAGAAGAGCTGTCGTCATTTTCCGTCTATGAATCAGACTCCATTACTATCATTAGCATTATATGTTTTTCAATTGGGTTGATAAGTAGACAAACTTTATTAACACTTTAAACATTCCCATCAATCAATAATTTAAAATCAAAATGATAGTGTAATAGTGAGAGAATTTATTATTTATCGGTCGCTATTTTTTTTTTTACTTTTTGACATGCAATAAATTGTAAGTGAATTGGTCGATAAATCATAAAAAAATAATTTAATTGTTAAATTTTGTGACGATTAACTGATAAATAATTTTTTTTTTTCCGCAGCCCTACTTAATTTACATCATATATACATAAGCGTATGTATGAAAAATATTTTTAAATCACATTAAGCACAAATGCGTGCATTCAAGAATTATAAATGCACACAAACCTTCCCCCAATGGCCAGAACACATGTTAATGAGCAGCTTGTAAGTGAATATGCTGTAGTTTTTTGTTGTTTTTTTTTTGTTACGGTAGATTATTTATGAAATTGCATTGGGTTGTTTTATTTGATTTTTGTTGTTATTTTTTTAACACATAAAATAACTAGATTGTATGTTAATATCGTTGAAATTTCTAAAACCCTACAATAAAACGTAGAAATTATGTGAATTAAAAAACCAACTACTTTAATATTCAGAAAGTTCCTTCTCTTGTACTCCATGTTGCGTCTTAGGTACATTACCTCGTGAGTTCTTCAACATTTGCTGAGTCTCTTTTATAAACTGTTTCATTTCAGTCATGATGTTCAGTTCTGGTATGTGTGCCACCGGGTGTTGTTAAGGGAAAATTTTATCCTTAAAATAATTCTTTAAAATCGCTAAGCGTCTTTTAAGAAATGCAATTTATTTAGAAAATTCTCCGACAATCATCAAAACTATGTTTTTTAAATTTAATACGACAAGGACATTTTTTTAAGACACATAATAGAAAAATAAGACAGACTATTAAAGAGTTGCATTTTAATTGTAAAATACGGCATTAAATTATTTGAAAGCGTTCATACTAGTTCCTCTGAAACTTTTAACTACTTTAAATTATTTTAATGTTTCCAGTATTCTTTTTCCTTTTTCTTGTCAGGTTTTTAAAGGATCTAACAAAAACTCAGGGAACTGAGATATTCTTTCACGGGACCTCCCATTCAGATGCCATGTTTATATTAACGAGAGGCGTGGAGCTATCGATGGGCGCTCATGGCCAAGACTTCTCAAGCGGAGATGGATTCTATCTCTCTGAAAGCTTACAAGATGCCAAGCAGTGGGCGGGGGCAGGTAGGGGCAAGTACCAGGCGGTCATTGTGTATAAACTTAGTCTTGCTGGTCAAGCAGGGGGGCTGAAATTGGTCGGGGGCAGTGATCAATGGCAGAAAATTGTTTCCATTTGTAGAGACAGTTATAAAAACCTTTCTCAAAAGTTTGAGGTCTTGAAAGATGTCAAGTACATCAGAGGCCCGGCAAGTAGGAATCCTATCTATGCTGTTCACAAAAAGACCAAGTTTGAATATGATAAAATTAACCAACTTTGCATCAGAGATCAATCGTTTGCCAACAGTCAGTGCAGTATGAAAAATACTTCCTCGGTTATTTTTTATTAAAATGAATATTCCGTTACCTAAATGAAGTTCAAATTCTTGACATTTTCTCTCAGCCTGACATCCATTTTAAATTTAACATCTCTAAAATTTTTGTTTAAATGCAATTTATTTGCACTTTGAAAATGTTTATTTAGAAAATATATACCATAATGCAGTTTTTATAAATTAGGATTATTTTTTATAAATATTACATTAGCTTATAATTGAAATAAAAAGCACTTTAAATAAATTACTTTAAATTCAGATAAATATCATCAAAATACTAATTTTCGAAGATTGCAGTATACTCAAGTTTAAATAAGTAAAATTTATTTTAAAAAATGGAATTTGTAAAATCGTTTGGCTCCGAAAAAACACTAAAAATCTGCTCATTCTGATAATTCTTTTATGGACTTCCTACCGTAAAAAGAAAAATTAAAAAAAAAAAAACATTACTAAACTTTCACATTAATATCATGCAATTAATATTTTCAGATTTCATATCATAACTCTACTGCATAAAGATATATTATTATAATTTTAAATATAAAAATTCATTGTCATCAGATATTTTTTAATGTTGTAGATTTATGCATGAAAGTGTTAATTTAAATTAATTTATTTCCATTCATATTATAGATAATTAAAATGGTAATATAATTTTTTAAAGAAAATGTATACATGTTTTCGTTTAGTTGACTATTACACTAGTGCCAATAAATATTTCTCACAACTGACATATATGTTAACCATACATTTGTAGATAATCATATTTTAATTAGGTGACCGAAGTCTAAATTTCCATATTTTCATAAGATATAAGATGTTTCTCTAGTTTTTGTTTCTTGTGAGCATACTATTTACCATCCATTAAAAACGTTATGACGTTAAATATGATGCTTTTTATTGATAGATTTATGTGGTTTTCCAATAGCAGACCAAAACTATGGCCTTAAATGTGTGTCATATCTTGCTATATTTCCTTAAGTCATACATATTTCAGGTGCAATTATGCTTGAACAAAAATTACTCTTAAATAAACTCATAGCAGTTTTAACATATTAAACTTTGTTAGATTTAATTTTCTTTTTACTTATCGTAAACTCCGAAATATTGTCTACAAAAAATAGAAAACACATGTTGAAAATCTCATTCTAATTGACAGGATAATTTGTTTCTGACGAAACGTTTCCAAGTAGAGGCGTTTGATTCTCATATAATTTTTGCCCACTGTCTATTATTAGCTTTCGATCTTTAAAATTAGCTTTTGTTTCAGATATGTTTAATTTTATTACTAATATTTATTTTTTTTGCTCTATAATGTTTTAAGGACATTCGAGTAATTTTCCAATAACATTAGCACACCTACCATACAAGTATGTGACTTGTTTGTTCCTTCTGGCACCTTCCTATTTATTGGCGACTGGATTCTGTATCTATATTTCCTTTTAAAAATGAAAATTATTGTGATTTCTTACGAAATTCCGTCACTAACATCTCATATGTTTTTTGTGTCAATATAAAATTGCCGCAAAAATATATTTTAATAAATCTTTTTTTTTCTATCAGATGTATAAGAGATGTGTTTATTACGTTAAAAACAAAGAGATGAATTCATAAAGATGTGACCAGGTTATGGTATAAAAATAAAGTCACGTTTGGTTGTTGTTTTTTGTGTGCTTCTTTATCTCAAAAAATGTCTTGAAATTTCAAATACGTAATCTTGATGTACAACTCCCTTACTTCCAAGAATTTCAAGTGCTTCAATTATGTCTTGGTTTTGCTTGAGTTGTAAGTGGCGGGAACAATGCTGAGCTTTAAGCTGAAGCTTCCGTTCCAAAATCTGTAATCCTGAGATAGTGACTTAGTCAGATTAGAACATTTTAAAGATGTTTAGTAGATGTTTTCTGTCATGTTTGTTCAAATATAACTGATCCTGGTCAAATTAAAAATATTGTAACACGAAATGAGTGACTTAGTGTTTAAATGAATTGTAAGTGTAGTAACGTGTCCCTATTTATTATTTAACCTTAAGGGTTTTAACTCTTTGACACGGACAACAAATTTTGTTTTTTCTCCCTTTTATTAGGACTGAGGTTTTCGAAGGTTTTTAAAATACGTTGTTGAAATTTTGAAATAAATGATTCTATCATTCTAGTTCTAAGAACACGTGTAGACCGAAATGCACGTGCATATTTTAAAACAATTATAACCGTCATTTCTAAAAATGAACCTACAAGGGAACTGTATTTTATCCTACGAATGAAAGGAATTACAAATTGCCAGAAACAACTGACAGAATATTAGCTAAGAGATGACAAATCACGAGAACAACTGGACAAATATAAACTCTGATTCAGTTCGACTAATAACCAGATGACGATTTGCTGTGTTCTTACCATGGCTTAAGCTATCGATGGGTGTGTTAATTTTTGCTTTTAGAGCTTATGATTTCGTGAGTGCAAATCGTGTGTATGTCGTACACCATATATGTTAAGAAGAAGTGGGCATCCAAGTATTACTTACCCTCTGTAGATCAAATTCATAATTTATTTTTACTATGGACGGCATCACTGTGTTTACAAAATAAGCATCTAAAAAGAAACAAATCAGTTGGTTTGTCAAAAATGATCCTAAAAACTGACATATGACGTGATGTCATGCAGACTGCCTTCACCGAATTTTGATGACGTTACAATATTAACGACGAGTTCTATATTCATCAGCTCCACAAATACAAAATAATGGGGGAAAAACAGTTTTTCAAGTAACGGAATTGTGGAAGGTAAAGAAATACTTGTCGAATTAAAATAAATGCTGGTTGTCAATTAAGTTATTCCTTCCTCCGAGAAATAATTTACAGAATAGCATGACAATAACCGGAAAAAAATGTCTTTTATTCATATCTTTTACATCATACTTTTAGAAGAACACATTTGGAATCAAATAAGTACTTTTAACTGAAGAGAATGCGAAACTATTAAACATTTTCTTTGTTTGAATTTTCTGGAACATTAAACTACATCCTACCACGTAATCTCAATGCATTTCTTTATAATTTTGTACTAGTATTCAAAAAAACTTGAATGACGACAACACTAGAGGATAGAAGAACCAAAAGTAAATTAGTAATTATTTATAAGGCTATTAATTCTAATTTAGAAATACAACACAAAGATAACCTAATACAACCCTCAGATAGACATAAATATAAAAACACCTTTCTTATTCCATTTGCAAGGACAAACACATTTAAGTTTTCTATCTTTCCGTCCGGTATTCGGGCGTGGAATGGGTTGCCTGAAGAAACCAGGAAAGCCACCACTTTATCATCAATTAAAACTCTAGTAAGAATACAGGACTAAACACAAACCATAAAAATACGTAGGACGCAATAATCTTCTGTACAGAAGGAGCGTCTGTAACACATAAGATAAGATATTAATTCGAAAATTTAAGTAAGTACACTAAGTAAAAATAAAAGAGACAACAAAATAATCTGTATACTATGTGCAATAACACAACACGCACCATTCTCGTATTTAAAACTAAGATCTATGTACATTTACAAACGAAATAATAAACTAAAAGCAGTTAAATAAAAGTACACATATTTTGAAGGGAATATGTTTATTTACTTGGGACGACAGGACATGACGAATATTTATTTAAAAAAATTCCATTTGACACCAACAAAGTTCGTGTATTAAAAATGCACCAGCAGTTTTGATATACAGCAGTAATTTTTTTTTTTATCAAACTTGTAATATCACATTGGAAATGACAAGTAAATATAAAGAATTATTTTACGATTTGCAATATGAAATAAATTGATTCGTCATCATATAATGTCTCATTACTTTGAATTTAACTTTCAATAATATATGTATCCCGAAATAAAAACACACTTGTTGAACTCTAAATTGCTTTCAGTAAATGTTATTTTTTCAATAAATAGTTTTCAGATCCTTTAAGAAAATATATAGATCTATACTTAGTTACAATATAGAGACTTTTCCAAAAAATATGAAAAGACTTTATATGATTTTAAATTATTTTGTAACAAAATGTAAAGCTAATCACACATCATTCCTTTGTGCGGATCAATAATTATTAATTATCATTTTATGGATATCATTGTTTCTTAATATAATTTTAAACAGGAAACATTTATTTGAGTCCTTCTCGGGTAATAAATATATAGTTCAGACATTAAAGACATCGAAATTTGCATCAATCTTCTAAATTAATGTTGATTATGATATTTCGTAGAAAATATGAATTTTTTGTATTTTTACTCTAAAAACAATAATAAAAACGACATTGAAATCTGTTTTGAAACTTTAATTTAGTTCTTCAGTTACTTTTTTCAAAACTGAATGTTGACTTTATTACATTTTACACTTTGGATTTATGCAGCTGCACTTATTTAAGGATACAGATCTTAATTAACACCAGGCAGAAAAGGGCAATGAGCATGGAGTCCAAACCTGAAACAGTTAAAAAAATATTGTATGTAATCTTGAATACAAAGCTCATTAATAACGCATTAAATTATAATAACCAACGAATTAAATAATTTAATAATTAGAGCAATTTTTGGGAAAACATTTTGAAAATACAATATTTTTCTTTTTAAAAATTAAACAATTAAATTAATTTAATTAATTTAATTATCAAACAACAACAAAAACTCACGCATAGAAAAATTAGAATGTCTGACATTCCAAAAAGTAATTTTATACATTTTTGTATTTCTAATTAAGCTGATGCAATAAATCGAAAGAAAACAATTTATTCAGAATGTTCTAATGTTTGTTTTCTTTTTAAAACAATCTATATAATATTATTCTCTTTTTTTTAGACCTAGTCGACTTAGTGTAAATACCGGACCAGAATATGGAAATAACTGACATGGTTGGAACAACAAGAAAACATTTAGCGCATATCTTTCATTTAGAGAGGAGATTTTTAAGAATTTTTTTTTTTTTTAATTTTTTAAATATTTTTTTTTTTGGTTGCTAGAATGTGTTATGAAGATTGTATAAACAGAACAGCCGAAATGTCATTATAGAAACATAAAATGTGGAAAATCTCCATATTTCAGAGATTTTATCCATGCTTCATCATTATTCTATTCATCATATCTAAATACTATTTTAAGAATTGTTGTGCTGCAAAAGAACTAAAAAATAAACAAAAATTAGCGCAACGACAAGACACCATATACAACAATAAAAGGAGTGATGGTACTAATTAATGCAATAAAAAGTACTGGACTTACTAATAAATAGTGCAACGAAATTAAGTGGGTGGGGTGTGGAATAGACAAAAACCACATTACGAAGACATCAGAAAAACGCGAATGAACAGTCGTGTTGCGAATTCATGTTCGAAATTCGTCAAAAATAACGTGGGGAATAAATGTGAACAAACACAAACATTTTGAGAATTTAAAAAAATAATGTTTTAGTTGGGGCTTGAATCTACGACCTTCCGTGTGTTAGGCGAATGTAATAACCACTACACTAAGAAATACATGTTATCCTATCTGAAAGAACAACGTAATTGTCCTCAATTGAATGCATCGATAGTCTCGATGACCCCACCCTGTGCACTACCTTTAAAAGGCAGCTGATTGGTTGGTGGGGTTAGACAGCTTGCTTGGTGTCCGAAATAGTAGGACCATGAGGAGAATTATATAAATATATATATAAGTATAATAGACTAGAAACTTTTCATGTCAAATTTCTTTGGGGTATTGCATGGCTCAAATATTTATGGAAGTTAATTTTCGTTAAAATAAAAGCCTTCAAATTAAAATAATGTTGCAGTATTATCTGGTCATCAATAGGAACGTAAAGCAAATTGCAACGAAAGAAACGACATTATTACACAGGTTGATAGATGATAATATAACAGTATCTAACTCATACAACTGGTCATCAATATGTTTTAGGAGTTAACTCACATAAATATGTAACACATCCTTTGTTATAACGAGTGTCGTCTTTCCAAAGACATCTGTAATTGTCATTAACGTCAGGTGTACATGAAACGTCTGGTCTGTTAGTAACCTGATCTGTTGACAAAATATTTTAAATCTCCTAGATGAATTTTTTTAACGACAAAATATTGAACGAGTATCATATTCAGAGGTATATGAAGTTGTACATTTAGTTCTTAAGCTGTGAAATTAGTGTGATCTTAACCTGACAATTGTCAGGAATACTTGATGCATAGAATACATTTCCTTGGTTGAAATGAGTGACATATTTTTGTCGGGTACTGTGTAAAGGAACGAATCAATAGAAAATAAATTCTCAGTTTTATTTTATTCTTTACATTCCCCACACGAATAATGAGATTTTATCTTATTATCTTAGACGTACAGACGCTCCTTCTACGCAGTAAATAATTGCGTCCACAGACCATGATGGCAAGTGATGCAGCGGTCACAGGACACGGCTATGAGGAGGGTTTCACGCATTACCCAGTCGCCTAAATATTGTTAGGTACCCATTTGGAGCTGCGTGTCTCAGGGACGCCCTAAGATCCGATAACAAATACTTTCCTTTGAAATGGATTCGAACTCGTGACAATCGGTACGCCAATCGAGCGCGCTGCAACTCGACCAGCGTGTCGAGATGTCGAGATATTAGACATCAAAGTAAATTGTTGGAACTTCAGTGAGTTTCTTATTACCTAGATATACAAAAATGTATCAAACGATGGTCAAAAATTATAATTGCCGAAGATTGAAGGAAAAAAGATCAACAAGAATGTCTTAACATCGTACCACACACTATTAGAGGGACATAACTCGTAACAAAAACTTTATTGAAATTTCTCAGATCTTTCTTACCAGACTTGCTTGTTGAAAAGACAGTGGTAGAACTTTGTTTAGTAAATCTATTAGTAGTCATAGAAGGCGGGTTGCTTGTAGGCAAATTAGTCTGTCTATGTGTGGGCACAGAAGGTGAGGTACGTGTAGGCACAAAAGGCGGGTTACTTGTTGGTAGAATAGTGGAAGTATTTTTGGCTGTGGAGAATTATTGTTTGGCACATAAGCAAAACGATGTTTTTATAAAATTCTTACGTCATTACATTCTAGAACATTTGAATATGTCTTATTTGTCTATGTAGTATAAACAATATATATTTTTGCGGTCTAAAAATAGTGTAACTTTAACAGCCGACAATTTTTTTTCCGTATGCGATTTAAAAATATAAAAAAACAAAAAAAAAAACAAGTATAGTTAAATTTCACATTTTTAACAGTACTAAATATATTAATTCACAATTAGTTTACATTGGAAAATATTTAAAATTGCCTGATACGTCATAAAAGTACTCCCAAAATGCACTATTATTTTACAATACGTTTAACTTAAATACCTACAGTAACATATATTTCACATTGCCCACTGATTTTTCAGTGGTATATAACACAACAAAACGGAAGACCTAGCTGTAATAATTACAATATGATTGTAGACTTAATTGTTTCATTTCTAGTTTTAAATCTGTACATTTATTCAAATATAATGTTTTGTAAAAAACCATAAAGGGAGATAATATTTCCTTAAAAATTAGTGGTCGCACAGATTGTATACGTTCTTTTAGTATTTCAAATACGCGCTAATTTACACCGCACGTTTTTGTTTTTTCTATGTAAGTTTCCCGTAAACAAAAAGTATTCATTTAGCAATTAATTATACAAATAGTAAAAATAATTTTCAAAATAGTTTTTAAAAAGCCCTGCATTAATTTTTTAAAATAATATTATTTTCTTTTCTTCTTAAGTTTTGGCGTGGGGGGAAGGGACTTTTACCTGGTAATAACATGGAGAGTTGCAGAGCGAAAGAGAGGGTGAGAGAGAGAGAGAGAGAAAGAGAGAGTGAGAGAGAGAGAGAGAAGATATTCGGTAATGTATGTAAATATTTAATATAATTATTTAATCCAACCCATACATTTAAATAGATAATTGACTATATACATATTTTAAGCAACTTTTTTAAATTATAATATGAACTTTCTCAATATCCGTTTTAAAGTTCAGGATAAGGATAGTACTCTCCATTAATAATAATACAATTCTTGACAATAATAATTTGAACACCCATGTTATCATACCTTCTGTACACGGGTGAACAAAGTTTTTATTTTTAAAGGGAGCAACGTCCTGTTCAGTAAAATTATGTTGGGGCCGAATATAAGATGTAATAAGAAAATATTCTGGTGAGAATGCATCAAGCTGTTAGATAAAAATATATATGCTATTTAAACATTGTATATGTAAGCTTATGTAACTATAATAAAATACAATATTTTAAAGATATTCTACAAAGAATGATAAGAATGAGCCACGTGACGGTTCGTATGAAACAATATGACCCCCTACAACCACGAGGTTATTGGACACACAAAAAAAAATGTTATCTTCACAGTGTGTATGTAGGCATGGCGGAACGTCTGTGATAATTTTTTAATACCATTTTTTTCAAGAGATATTATACCAACTTCACAGACGCGTAGAATGATTTACGGCTTTTATAATTATAGAAATCTATTGATATTTGGTGGGTACGGGGTGGCGCAGTAATTTGCGAGTAGAAGTTTATGTTAATAAGCACGTTAAAACTATATTTTTGATTTACATAGCTTGAATTGATCCTATGTGTTTCTAATCTTTTAACACAATTATTTTGTCAAAACCAGGGACCAAACTTAATTAAAATAGTTTCTTATTTAATCATTACACCGCCTTACTTACTTGTCAATGGTTCAGTGACTCCTTTGCTAGGACCTAAAAAAAGAAACTATTTGATCAATTATTTTCATTGACTTGGCAAATATTAAGCGTTGTCAGATAGATTACAAATTATAAAAAAGGTTTAATTTTAAGTTTTATAAAATTTCTTGTAACGATATTACATTAGAAATTATTAAAGTTAACAGTAAAGGTTTAAACAAGGGCTGAACATTCGTTGATGGTGTTGAACTTATTCTCTAAGATAAGTATCAAAATAATCCACTTATCATATACTTACAAAGACATTGAAAACTTATAGAATAAAACATGTTGCTGCTTACTGTAAATGTTGTACGTGGCATTAAAGCCCCTGTACATCGCCTGGGATTGGTTGCTGGTTCTATACTCAAGAGAGATGTAGTAACTGGTAGACCTAAAGCTTGTGGTGAAGTTAGAGCCACAAAAATAAGCCACTTGTTTGCTGCCCTCATTGAGTGTTACGTTACCGTGTGTACAAGGGCCGATATCGAAGTCATGAAAACTGTAAGAGTAGCCAATGAAAAACATTGACTTTAGTTTCTGATTGCTGGTGATAACTTAAGCGTATCGATACTAGGGCCATCATAACACGTGCCCCAAAAAAACGCGCCTAAAAACTACACTAAATATCAGCATCTAAAGTAAAAAGTAACGTAGACAAATTATGCAATACATCTGTAATAAAAGATATTTAAATTGACCGGAAGCAGAAAATACCTAATGATGATGTAAGCATCTCTGAAAGCTCCTTGTATCGACCAGCGGCAATAACCATTTCGAAAATCGCCCTATGGATAAACTGGACTTGATAGCATACCACTTGGTTCTGTGATGACTGCTGTACACTCTGTAGTCAAAGGAAACGTAGACAAAAAAGAGTCAGAGAATAATAAAATACGTTCAGACGGCATATACTGGATTTCAGCAATTTTGTGGAATTGCCGATTACAGCCAGATGAGAGATGGTAGGTAGATTACAGTAATATTAGAGATTGTAGGTATATCATTGCCTGATGGGAGATTGTATGTAGATATAGCCAGATGAGAAACGGTAGGTAGATATAGCCAGATGGGAGATTGTAGTTAACAGCCAGATATGAGAAGGTAGATAGAACAAACATGAATGCCAAACGATGCACGCATTTGGAGGTCTGTGTATTATAGTTAAAACTGTACTGATGTAAAAGTTATTGGTCTTACGCATAAAATATTTTGATTGTCTTTTTTACACCAAGATTTACTAGATCTTATTAACAACTTAAATATTATTTTCTTGTATCATAATCATTAATAATAATGCCAAAGTATTTTTACATGAATTGTCTTGAAGGTTTACTTCTGTGTAATGTGTGTCAGTGAGTGTGTCAGTGAGTGTGTCAGTGAGTGTGCCAGTGAGTGTGTCAGTGAGCGTGTCAGTGAGAGTGTCAGTGAGTGTCTCAGTGATTGTCTCAGTGAGTGTCTCAGTGAGTGTCTCAGTGAGTGTCTCAGTGAGTGTCTCAGTGAGTGTCTCAGTGAGTGTCTCAGTGAGTGTGTCAAGGTGTTTCACTCTTAGATTTATACTTGTTTGGAGATACTGTCAGATTAAGTGTCATTAATGTGAAAATAAATTTTAATTAAAAATGACTAATTTTTCACCGTGACTTCTCACTGATCCATAAAATCCAGTTCCCACTGCAGAACCATCGGTGGTGAAGATTATGTGCATCAATGAAGACGTGGCGACAATGGTTTGGTTGACCTGTGAGATTGACCCCAAGAACCCCGCCTTTTTGTTGATACCGTCATAAACTTAGATGTTGTCACAACACCCGCCATGGCCGTAGTCAAGGACGCTGAAATACGTAGCTGCTATAAAACTTATCCTTATCTTCTTAAAATATGATCATAGCGTTTCAAAGACTATTTTTAAAGTTTTACAAATTTAATGATACACTAAATAACTAATTTAGCGCTCTATAAAGTTGGAATTTATATTCATTAAAACTGATTTACATTTAACAAAAATATACATTAAGTTATTAAAATTTCTATACTGCATTATTTTTTATATATCAAATAACGTTCGAAAAAATATTCTTCTAACTTCTTTTATAGACAAATGAGGCCATTTTTATACGTAACTGACATTTTATAAAATGGATTGGACTAACTAATTGTTGAAACCTGAATGATAACACATCGCCTGACAGCCCAACGATAGTCCAATAACAGGAAACGTTGGTGATAAAGTTGTTTGGATAATTTGGACTTGCCATGAATGTAGAGGAAGTTGTTAGTGTTTTGTTGCAACCTTTATAAAAACAACAACAACAAATATTAACATTATTTAGTAACTGCCTGTGTTTTAAAGCGAATTGTTCAACAGTTAGCTTTCATGATATTTAAAATAATATTTAGGACATAATTACTTCTGGTCTAAAAAAAGAAGAAAAAAAAAACAACAGCAAACACATTTTTACTTGGAATGCATCGCAGCGAACAATTGTGATAAAAGTAGTCGAGCGGACACAGACATGTGTTATTTTTACAAAACTTGGTCTGACATTGGCTGCTGCGATTACAGTTGCTGTCGTGTGGTCGCAGATCTGAGGTGGGTGGGACACCACATACTGAGGCACGGGCTACAACTGCTACCTGGAAATTTGAACAGTTCATGGAGTAGCTATTGGTACAACATGATTTATTACTGTCAGCTTATTTCATATCTAAATTCCATAAGAAATTAATTTAAAATTAGGATGTATTTATTTATTTTTTCGTCATATTTAAGTATTTTTAAAATTTTATATTAATATTTGTTATTTCAAAAACATCAAAAATGTATGTTAAAAGGGACGTATTTATTCATCTAATCTACACAGTTAGCATAGTGAAATGTCATAACCATTTTTAAACAGTTAAACACGTTACTTGCATAAAAGCTACAGTAAATGCTTTATTGTATACATGTTCATTACGTTTTTTATTATTTTTTACTCTGTTATAAATGTTAATTTTTTATGTATCCAAAGACAGTTTTTTAGGAATTAAGGTAAACGCTTCAGTCATAGTTAAAATTTTAAGACACAAAAACTTACCGAGACGAATGATATTAACAGCAATAAAAATGTCATGTTTCTCAAGGCTAACGCGTCCTCAATAAACATCTGCCTATGCCTTATTAAACTAAAATTTCTTTCAGTATCAAAGATATAGGCATAGCAGATTTTAAAAATTTACCCTTCATGCATAGATAAATATTGAAAGACGGCATCGGAAATAGATAGGCAGATATTTCAAAAGTGAGAAGCAGGCTTTCGGGAAATATTTGCATTGTCCCAGGAAGTTTGCATTGAAACTTGAAACGGACCTAAAAGGTGGCTTCAGAAATTTCTATTCATGGATTTGCTATTAATGTGGAAGCTAATTTATCAAAAGACAAAATATATAAATTTGAGTGAATATTGTTTAACATTTAAAAAATTTTAATTTTCATTTTTATTATGTTTTTTTTTTCTTCCGAAAAGGTTAAACAATGAATCTAGTATTTTGTCGTCAGCAAAATAATTCTTGTAATTCTCTAGGTACATATTGTAACACTAGACTATATATAAATGCGACTAAAAAATATTAAAAGATCAGATTCCTAAAAAATAGCACATTTGTTTGAAAATTAAATGGAAAAGACGTAACCAAGGTAAGGGTTAGCCTAACCCTTACCTTGTTTACTTCTTTTCCATTTAATTTTTTATTTGCCTGATTACAGTCCTACCCCTCACTTTGTTTACACATTTGTTTGACTGTATTTTGTTTATTTAATATAAATTTAGTTTTTGTAATTACTTTTCCAGTTACAAAATTTGTCCCGAAGCGTAACTAATATTTTGTAGCGTTCAATGAGGGCCATCAAACATTGTCATTAATTGAGATAATAGTCTAAAATATCGGTCAGTGATTCCTTACTCATAGGATTTAATAAATAGAAAATTAATTAAAGGGATAATAAATGCTATTATTGAATTTTCAGTTTATTTATTTGTATATTTTTATAAAATATAAATTTGTAAAAATATTTTTAAACACTTATTCCAAGAATTAATATAAATAGGTTTACTCCTTTTATAATATGCTGTAACATATGTTTAAAAAAAACTCTAGTTGTCAAGTCGAGTTACCATATATGTAACAATAAAATCATATTTGTCTAACTGGAAGTAATCTATGAAACTGTTCCTATTTTGATCATGTTGTTATTATAATGGTCTACCTTAGTTCAACGTAAGCAACAATCAACTCACCTCACTTTCCACAGCCTGGTTTTTATTTTTCCCAGCTTTCTGGCTTAGAATCCTCTTAAAAATTGTATCAACATTTCCATCTGTTTTTTTTAAAGTCAGTTTTGAATTGTTGTTTTTATGTCAGTTTTTATCAATTACGTTTCACAATACCATTCAAATTCATCAGATTCTATTGAACAAAATAATATAGTTTGATTTTGAAAAAGGGAACAACACAAAATCATAAACAGAGACGTCTTTAAGGAAGTGCGGGGTGGGGGTGGACCTCACTGGATGACGTCATCACATGGGTTTGTGGACCTCACAGGGTAACGTCATCACGTGGGCTTGTGGACCTCACATGGTGACGTCATCACGTGGGCTTGTGGACCTCACTGGATGACGTCATCACATGGGTTTGTGGACCTCACAGGGTGACGTCATCACGTGGGTTTGTGGACCTCACAGGGTGACGTCATCACATGGGTTTATGGACCTCACAGGGTGACGTCATCACGTGGGTTTGTGGACCTCACTGGATGACGTCATCACATTGGTTTGTGGACCTCACAGGGTGACGTCATCACATGGGTTTATGGATCTCACAGGGTGACGTCATCACGTGGGTTTGTTGACCTCACTGGATGACGTCATCACATGGGTTTGTGGACTTCACAGGGTGACGTCATCACGTGGGTTTGTGGACCTCACAGGGTGACGTCATCACATGGGTTTATGGAGCTCACAGGGTGACAACATCAAGCCGGGTGACACCAAAATGTAGCATTCCATGTGCTATCGTTATTTGGCACTAGCATAGTCGGAAGAGGTCTATGCTGTTAGTCGTGAGAGGGTGACACCATAACAAGCGCATTGGGTGACATCAACCCTAGTGACGCATAGGTTCATAAATCAAATTCAACTCACCAATTATTTTAATAATCTATCAATTGTGAATTTTTTGGGACATTGAAAATAATTGAAACGAGAATGCGCTGTCAACGTCGATTGATTTAGGACGAAAAGTCAGTGTATTGCCTTATTGAGCATTAAAGAACGGCCTTATGCCGCTCAACTGGCCAGAGCAACCAATCTCTCATCAATGAAGCTTAATATGTGGAGAAATAATGTTAGAAAGTGTGTGTGTAGTTAGACATGGTTACCGCCGTGAGCCTCGTTTATAAGCTGCTGTATCTCGAATTAAATGAGGACTAGATGGGTTTTGATTAAATGAATAGAACAAGGAATATTGGACATTCACTTCGTGTAATGATTTTTTTCTTTCATTACATTACTCAGAAATGTCCGCTGTAAGACGAAAAAATCTTTAATCCTGAGAACCATAGATCTATGCCTTAGTGCGTGTAATTTAATTTGACACCAAAACGAAAATTAATTTCACAATTGTCTCTTTAATGAAGCAAATGCAGTATAAATTAAGAAATAATTGAAAGGGAATTATCAATAACTTTCACATAAAAGTAATAACCGTTTGCATGTCTCATATAAATTACATAATTAGATAGGTGTACAATGAAAAGGACTTTGTGTAAATACACAAGAGACTATATTACAAATGTCCATAAAATAAAATTGAGTGTATTCTAATGTGTATTCTAAAGTCCTATCAAACTTACACATGTTAAAATGAAGTTATATCAAATGATATCAATTAAATAAAACATTGTCATTGAACTAAATTGTTATTTTCTAAGACTTTAGATAAACTCACATATTATATGATAATAATAAATTTAGAGCAGTAATTTGTAAAGTATTATATACATTGTATTATAAACATGGAATAAATTTCTTCTATACTCGTTATCTGTTTTTTCAAGGACGCTGCTATGTTAATGACGGTATGCGTGTTTTTTGTTCATTAATTAAAGAAAGAAAAACATTGAGAATGACATTTTGTTCTGTATATTTGTGTGTGGGTGTGAAACGGCTGGGCGATTCTTAAATTAAAAAAAAAAAATTAAAAAAAACGGTAGAAAATGTGTGAGACTCTTAAGATGGTTTTATTTATTAACAATCGCAAAACAAAATAAAAAAAAATGTTATTGAACAGGCGTTAATCTTACTTAAACAATAATGCATGGATCCTGACAAAAAAGCAAATAATAAATGAATTTATAACAAAAGATGAGTGAAAAAGAGACATCATACTTTCAACTGTTATAAAAATGACTAAAGCTCTTTGTGGAATTCTTTGTGTATACCTGCTGTTTATAATGCAATTGTATTTGTATAACTACAACGGCTAATTTCTTTATGGTTGATTTTATCTACACCTTTCGAAGACAAGATTTGGGTAGAACTGCTGAGACCACATTTGAGCAGTGATCACTTTCCTCTATATCCATGTAATAGAAAATAGATCGAAATCGTCCTTTAGTTGAAGTCACACAGTGATCCTCTTTAAAGTCTTTTGTTGGCTTGCTGGCAAATACGTAGAGAGCCTGGTTAATAGCTACTGCCCCGTACAGGACCAAGTCAAAGACTGACCACAACTTTAAAATGAAGATAAATTCCAGATCACCAGAGGTCTCTATTATTTCCCACAATCCACCGTTTGATTGAAGTACGAACGTCTTATTCTCACCACAAAAAGAGATCATGTTTTTGGCGGGGCCAGGGAATGACTTAACTTTGATGGGATCTTGTGAAACTGGGTCAACTTTATACACATCGGTGTTTTCAACGTCTTGACTTTCATTTATTTCTGAGCAAAAGACTAAAAGCATTCCCTTGAAGCTGATGGCGCTCTCTGTTTTCATAAATGATTGGAACCTTGTGACTGTTGTCAACATATATTTTTTTCTCCCCGAGACGGCATGTGATAAACGAAATATTTCTCCCGTCAATCGTTTAAAAATATGGATGAAATTTTCATGAGATACCAACGACAGTTGAGGGCCATCAAATTCAGTCACAAGAGGCCAGCTTGTGAGGTAGGAATGGCTAAATTGACATAATTTATACCGTGTTATTTGTGGCTTTTCCGTTCCAGTGGCATACAGTTCATTCTTGAAATAAAGAAACTGAACATTATGTTTGAACACTGTGCACTCTTGAAATGTGAAACATTGACCATCTGCAAGAGACAGCGCGTAAAACCCGGAATCGTGTGAAAAGACAACAACGTTGATTAAATCACTGCACTTCCTATGTAGTGCCCCTAGAATGGTGTGCCCTTCATTTAAACATGCGGTCTGGTGAGTAATAGCGTCATAAATAATATCTTTGGCAGCTTGATTTCCCTCTATCGCAGGGTGACAGTACACTTTTCTTAAACAATCTTGTGATGCTAAATAAACCCTTGCCGCTTTGAGTAATGTCACAAGCTGGTCGGGTTTGTCAACTAGTTTCTTGTTGGTTGGTGATGCACTTGGTTTGTTATTAAATGACTCCATGTTGTGTAAAGAATCGACCACATCCTCCTGGGTGCCTAAGGCCAAGATGTCACCAGTTAATATCGGAACGCTCTCACTACTTCTCCTAACATTGCAATCAAATCTCTTGGGAGTAATTTTATGCTTACTTTCTGAATCAAAATCATTTTCAACTGCAATGACGTCTTTTTTTCTGATGTACTTTCTAGTGTATTCCGCTTCTTCTGGCTTATTTCCAATGTCTTCTGATTTGAGGCTTTCAAAATCTTTGGACTTTACATTAACAATATCTTCTTTCTTCTTCTTTTCTGAATTTTCTTTCGTAGATTCAACTGGGTCTTTCGGCTGCAATTCAATCCATGTAAGGATAAACTCCAACACTACATCTTCAGACTTTACAACGAGATCATGGCTCTCTACAATTTCTAGGATCGCCTCGAATGACAGCTTACACACAAGATCCTTGCTTAATTTTTCAAAGTTCTCCGTCATAAAATCTTTAACATTTTTCATAATATGGCGCACGTTTTGTCTCCTCGCACCAGAGTAAACATTGTAATACTTGTTAAAAGAAATGTTTTCTTTCAAAAAATATTCACATTTTTTAATTAAATTGTCACTTTTAAAGTCAGAAGCCTTCTGCCAAATGTCAAAGATATTACCCCAGTTTATTTCCCCAGCCATGAAACGTTCACATTCTTGAAATAAGAAGTCAATCTCAAGTTGACGTGAAGCTTGACATATGTCCATCATGTTGTCAATTGTTAGAATATCCTCACCAGTGTACAAAATGTGTGCAACTTCTTTGAATGTCCTTACTGAAATGCCGTGCAGAAAAACTCTGTTATGAGAGCTTCTATTGAGACCAGGTCTTTTTAGATTACGGAAATAAGTCGAGCAGGCTGACAGAAGGAAACTGTGACATGAAATCTCTTCGCTGTCCACTACAACAGTTAAATCAGCTTGTGCTCGGTCTAGTAATACAGATTTTAGACACTTTGAAATACTTTCAGCAAACAACACCATTTTATAAATGTATTTCGGCAAATGTATTTCCTCTTTCTCTTTTTGTGTTCTTTTTGTGCAATAGACAATGAAGTTTTTAATGACTGAACTGATTGCAAATATTTTCACAGAATGTCTCTGTATCTTTAGGTTTTGCTTGTAGCCTTGTAATTTTCAATGAACACAATACGATTTGTGAGTCTGTGAAAATAATAATAAATTCATTAATAAATACTAAAGATAAATGTCCTAGCGTTAAGCATTTTTAAAGACTGTTCAAAAATAAAATTTTAAATTTAAATGATAAAAATTAGGTTTAAAATTTGACAATGTAAATGGAATGAAATCTTAAAATCTCAAACACTTTGACATTCTTTGAATATGAATACAATACATTTCGCAGACAGAAAAAATATCATTCACGTATACATCAAATCGAGAAAGTACCATATCAAAATATAAAGAAACTTCTTTTTTAATACAGGAAAGCATCAAGGTAATAAAATATAAAACAATACGATACTTTAAATTAATAAATAAACTTTTGATAATTTGTCACCAAACTATATGGCAACAGTTTCTATATTCTCGTATATTCTTATATGTGTAACAAAACAAAAAAAACAAAAACAAAAAAAAAAAAAAAAAAAAAAAAAAAAAACAACCTGTGAACTGCTTCATGATTAGAGGTCTAAATTTGACAAGCCAAATCAAAACATTTCGGTTAGCTATGTACACTGTGATGTTGTGAAGACCAGCTTAAACATGACACAGTTGCAAACGAAGATGTGAAAACTGGCAGTTTAATGTCAATAAAGAATTAAGCAACTAGTTTATGGCTATTAAGGCTTTGTAATGTTTACATCATGCAGTAGTCATCAGCCCCAGAACATTTTAGAGAAATATTACTGGTAGCGTCAGTGACTTAGTTAAATTTAATAACACATCATGCTTCCATGAGTATTTCATAAAGTCATAAAACATTAAAGTAGAAATTTATTGTTTCATCTAAAGAAAAACGTGTCACACGATTTTTAGCACCTAAAGCCCATTAACACCTCTTTTGTACCCAATTACTACACACCTGGATATTACTAAGCGAGGAGATGAAATAGCTGTTAAATATTTAATCCAGTAACGTATTGATGGAAAAAAATAACCCATAACTTTTTTTATTTTTTTTCCTACTATGAAATATCAGTTAATAAGATAATACCCGCGGCGTAGCATACGCCACAGACTTGTTCGTAGATAGTGCCAAAAAAGGGGGGAAACTATTGACACAAATTAGTAAAGCACTAAGAAATCATTATAACAGAAATGAACGTTGGGCATGGGGTTGGGAAGGGGGGGGGAGCTTGCGGCATTGCTAACATATTTATTGTCTCGAGACATTTGCACTGTGGTTAGCTGCCTGCACGAATCTAGCTCTCCAACCATAAACTGTGATTAGCAGACCCTAACGAGGGTCAGCTATGTTCACAGAAAGGAGGAAAAAACGGGAACAAAAGAACATTCTTTTTTTTTTTTAAATTAAAAATGTATGTTGCCGCTGAGGCTTGAACCCAGTACCTCCCTCATGTAAGGCGGACGTAATAACCACTACGCAATGAACAACGTTTCATTCTGTGAATGAATAACATAAATGAACGCAAGAAGCATTGTTAATTGAAACATGCCCCCACCCCTTTAAAACCGCTTCGCCTTATTGGTCGACCCCAGTTACTGTCATTTGCCATGTTCAATGGCACACTAGTCGCTCCTGATCTTGTTCTGGTAAACTAATATAAAGATATACATCGTATCAAGACTGGTCTAAATGTTATTGTGTGATTTACATTTTAAAATCTATAAACTACAGTTTTGAAAACAAGTGTTTAAAATCTTAGCAAAATATTACAAACCTTAAAGAGATATCCAGTTGAAAGCACAGTGAAATTGTGCTAAAATTTTGGAAGTCATCAGTTGGTCTTCATGGGCGATATATTGTATTACTTCGTATCGACCTATTTTACTGTGACTCAAATAATTAGGCTTAGGTTTTTATGATAGTACAGTTATTGTCTCGTCCTGATAGCGATATCATCATCACGAAATGTAAGGCTAATAGAAGGCACTTTCTGATTATCCACTTAATCTTTAAAGGTATTGTTTCAGAGAATCTAAATAACTTGTTTCTGATTCTCTTTTATTTTGAAACTTAGAGGACCTTTGTATTTGTGGGTAAATTCATTTCTAAATGTAGACTATTACTTTCGCCATTCTTTTTAAATTTGTGAGATTCATATCTTAAGGTTTGCACATTTCAAATACCATTAATTTTTAAAATAATTTGATTAACATAACATAGAAAATAACTGTTTTAATTAGGTTACAGAAGCACCTTCTATACAAAAGATTATTGCATTCTACGCTTATTTATGATTTGTGTCTAGTCCTGCATTCTTATCGGAGTTATAAATGTTGATAAAGTGTTGGTCGTCCTGGTTTCTTCTGGCAAGGCGATCCACGAATGGCGTGTTAATTTACCTTTCAATGGGCAATAACGTTTCCAAAGTTTGTAATTATAATTAGTGAGGGTAAGAAAGTGAATAAGATGAATTTGGTGTCACTATTCACCAAATCACGATTTAATATTTAAATCTTGTCGACGGAGGCCGAAGCACACAATGTCAACACTCTTGAATGGCGTCTAATGAGATGAAGGTCACTATAGGTCTTTGGTTGGTCAGTGCTGATCAATATA
>MUZC01000646.1:134512-149548 GCA_002072015.1 Radix auricularia | reverse complement strand
CCCCCCCCCCCCACCAACCCCATTAAGGTGGAGGATATAGTGAGGTGGGATTCATTCATTTTGTTAGTGTGTCAAAACCTTAATGACTTTAAGTCCAACCTTTTTAAAGATCTCTCTGCTGCGACTGTTTTTTTTTATAATGTTGTATGTGTGCTGGAATTTTTTTATTATTGCAAGTTAACTGATTTTTTAAAAAAATTAAAATCTTTGTGTTTAATGCATATCATCGTATTCCTTACTTTCTTTCTAGTTGAAAGAAATGTTTATTCTTTGTTTTTCTGACATATAATCGAACAGTAAAATTTTAGGCTTTGGTGTCACCCCCCTTATGGTGTCACCCGGGGCGGCCCGCCCCCCCCGCCCCCCCCCTCACGACGCCACTGGAAAACACATTTCATTTTTAATCTACACAATATAGGATATATTTGTCATTTTTTGTCGAGATCATTAATAATCGAATGGTTAATAAAAACTTATACGTTTAAGAAAAAAAGGCTTCTAGTGCCCCCGGTCGCGAAGGAATGATAATTAAGAGTTCAGTGCCCTTTAGTATTTTAATATTGGCTGTAAAATTTGTATACAATATCTTTGATTAAGATCGATCAATTTACACAATAGCTAACTCTTACCTATTTTTATAGCTCATGTAAGCAAAAATTGACATGAGTGTTAAATATAGAAAATAATGTTGCCACTAATCATCCCGGGAACGTACTAAACGGTCTTCAAAAGTTTCATGACGATCGGATGTATGGTTTAAAATTATAAAGGACATGCACACACCCTCACACACAGAGAGAGATACTTTCATTTTTATATATTTAGATAAATAATGAAATTAGAGGATCCCTGACCCTATTGGTGCAAGATTTAAGTTTTGAAAAATTTGTTCATTTCAATTTAGATAATATTTAATGTATTATCGATATTTGTCGAGACAATGGTGCAGAATGGGGAATACAATCTTAAACGTTTACGAAAAAAGAATCAAGGTCACCGGCCCGAAGTGATAAACATTAGAAATTCTATCCGATGTCCTATTGATTTTATATATATGATATCAAGTTATTTTACACCAAGTTTGGTTACGATCCATCCATTTCCCCATGTCGTTAACGCTTATACAATTTGTTAATATCTCATATAGGCGCAAGTAAAGTCTTTAACACTTAACGAAAATAAAGATTGTTGGCCCCCGTCCCCAAAGCAATTAACATTAGGTGGTAAAAACCGTATCGCATTTTAATATGGGCTATAAAGTGTGTATGTATTAAGTTTGGTCGAGATCCAATAATTTTTCATGTAGCTATAACTTAAACTAATTTGTATGTTACTAATAAAATATAAATGGAAAAATAATTGGGGCCCATGGCCACCACGAATGCCAATGTTCAAATTTATTTTTCACATAAACCATACCGTAAGAGCAGCCAAAATTTGCTAAAGTTTCATCGTGATCGGATGATTGGTTTAGCCAGCTTTAATGGACAAACATCCATGCAAACATTGATTTATATAAATATAGTTTTATATATATATACGCAAAACATGACATTTAAGGGTCCCCGGCCCAGTAGTTGCAAGATGTAAGTTTTAAAACATTAGTTTATTTCAATTATGATCATATTTAATATGTTAGATACATTTGTTGAGACCATGTTACAGAAAGGGGAATAAAATATTAAACGTTTACGAAAAGAGAATCAGGGCCCCCGGCCAAAAGAGATTAACATTAAGGACAAACTTACATACATACATTAATTTGTATATTACATATATTGATTTTTTTCTTCTGATGAACATTTGTTCAAAATAAAGAGATTGAAGCTGAAATACTGACTGAACTGAACTGAACTGTCTCTTAACCCGACGCTGGGTCGTTGGGGCAACATTTTGAGCTGCGCAATATCTCATGTCATGTGTCACGGTTCTGAGCTGCCTTCTGGGAATCGCTAAATGACAGGCTGGTCCACTCTTTGATATTGTCCTCCCAACTCTTCCTTGGTCTGCCTCTTTTCCTTCTTCCCTGGACTGTGCCTTGCAATATCGTCTTTGAGAGACATCCAGATCTTGTCATGTGTCCGTACCATCGAAATTTCCTCTTTTTAATTGAGGTGAGAAGGTGCTCGGAATGGCCAATGACAGCACGTATTTTGTCGCGGACCGCTTCGTTCGTGATGTGCGCCGTGTAGGAGATGTTTAGTACATTTCGAAAACATCTAATCTCTAGCGCTTTTAATTCGTTTTTGGAGGTCTGCTGTGAGCGTCCAAGTCTCACAACCATACAGGAAGACTGACATCGCCAGAGAGCGCATTAGTCAAATTTTTTATCTCAGGGAGAGCTCCTTGCTTTGCCAGATGTGTTTAAGTTTGCTTAATGCTGCAGGTTTTAGGCCATTCTGGCAAGAATTTCTGGCTTTGAGCCTTCATCGGATACATTTATTTATAAAAATTTCCGTCATTTTTGACGGGTGATATCATAGTATATATATAAGATAAGATGCTATTGCTTTTGTCTTACTACCACAATAACGATCTAGGCGTTGGATTATATCTACAACCTTATAAGACAAGATTTGGGTAGAACTGCTGAGACCACATTTGAGCAGTGATCACTTTCCTCTATATCCATGTAATAGAAAATAGATTGAAATCGTCCTTTAGTTGAAGTCACACAGTGATCCTCTTTAAAGTCTTTTGTTGGCTTGCTGGCAAATACGTAGAGGGCCTGGTTGACAGCTACTGCCCCGTACAGAACCACGTCAAAGACAGACCACAACTTTAAAATGAAAATAAATTCCAGATCACCAGATTATCTCCCACAATCCACCGTTTGATTGAAGTACAAAAGTTTTATTTTCCCCGCGAAAAGTGGTCATGTTTTTTGCCGGTCCAGGGAATGACTTCACTTTGATGGGATCTTGTGAAATTGGGTCAACTTTATACACAATAGTGTTTTCAATGTCTTGACTTTTATTAATATCTGAGCAAAAGACTAAAAGCATTCCCTGGAAGCTGATGGCGCTCTCTGTTTTCATAAATGATTGGAACCTTTTGACTGTTGTCAACATATATTTTTTTCTCCCGGAGACGGCATGTGATAAGCGAAATATTTCTCCAGTCGATTGTTTAAAAACATGGATGAAATTGTCATGAGATACCAACGACAGTTGAGGTCCGTCAGATTCAGTGACAATAGTCCATTTTGTGGGGAAAGAATGACTAAATTTACATAACTTATACCTTGAGCTTTGCGGATTTACCGTTCCAGTAGCATACAGTTCATTCTTGAAATAAAGAAACTGAACATTATGTCTGAAAACTGTGCACTCTTGAAATCTGAAAAATTGACCATCTGCAACAGACAGCGCGTAAAACCCGGAATCGTGTGAGAAGATAACAACGTTGATTAAGTCACTGCATTTCCTATGTAGTGCCCCTAGAATGGTGTGCCCTTCATTTAAACATGCGGTCTGGTGAGTAATAGCGTCATAAATAATATCTTTGGCAGCTTGATTTCCTTTTATTGCAGGTAGACTGTACACTTTTCTCAAACAATCTGGTGATGCTAAATAAACCCTTGCTGCTTTGAGTAATGTCACAAGCTGGTCGTATTTGTTAACTCCCTTATTTTTTGTTGGTGATGCACTTGGTTTGAAGGAAAATGACACTTTGTTAGATAAAGGAATACTTCTCGAATTAGCCTGGCACTGTAAAGGTAAGTTGTCACCAGATAACGTTGCAGCGCTCTCAAGACTGTTCCAAGAACTGCTAACAAGTCTCTTGGGAATAATTTTAGACTTAACTTCTGAATCCAAATCATTTACATCTGCTACGTGGTCTCTTTGCCTTAGATATTTTTTAGTGTAATCAGGCTCTACTTGGATATATCGTATGCCTTCAGCTTGGTTACTTCCAAATATATTGGATTTAATATTTCCAATATATCCAGTTTTTAAGCTTACTGAATATTCTTTCGGAACAATAGCAGCGTCGCCGGGTTGATGTTCAATCCACTCAATGATAAAATCCAAAACTGCGTCTTCGGACTTTACAACGAGATCATGGCTTTTTACAATTTCAAGGACCCCATCGAATGATAGTTTACACACAAGATCCTTGCTTAACTTTTCAAAGTTTTTCATTACAAATTCCTTAACATTTCGCACAATTTGGCTTACATTTTTTTGTCTCGCATTGGAATAGACGTTGTCATAATTTTCTAAAGAAATGTTTTCTTTAAGAAAATATTCACATTTTTGTATTAAAATGTCACTTTTAAAGTCAGAGGCCTTCTGCGAAATGTCAATGATATTGCCCCAGTTTATTTCCCCAGCAATGAAACTTTCACATCTTTCAAACAAAAAATCAATCTCAAGTTGACGTGACGCTAGCCATATGTCCACCATGTTGTCAATTGTTAGAATATCCTCACCAGTGTACAAAATGTGTACAACTTCTTTGAAAGTTGCAACTGAAATGCCACGCAGAACAACTCTTCCATTGAGACCCGATCGTTGGAGATTACGGAAATAGGTCGAGCAGGCTGACAGAAGGAAACTGTGACACGGGATCTCCTCGCTGTCCACTACAACGGTTAAATCAGCTTGTCCTTTGTCCACTAAGAGCATCTTGATACACTTTGAAATGTTTTCAGCAAACAGCGCCATTGTCGTTTATGTGTTTCAGTGAAAGCCTTTCCTTTTATATATATATANATAATAATAATAATAATAATAATAAAATGATGATTTATATAGCGCTGTATCCCAGCAAGGAGCCAGGCTCACAGCGCTTTACATGGAAAGAAAAATACATATATAAATAAAAAGAAACATTCATAGCATATTAACTACATAAATAACAATACGGTATACTCAATACATCAGCTACGCTAATCAATTACAGAAATGTGGTTTTATTATTTTTGAAAATAAATTTTAAAAGGATTTGTCTTAAGTGCAGTCTTAAATGACTTAGCAGTTGAAATGCTACGGATGTGTAATGGAAGAGAATATATATTATATATACGAGTTTTTAAATGGACTGAACTTATTGCATTACTTTCATAGAATGTCTCTGTATCTGTAGGTTTTTCTTGTTGCGTTGCACTTTTCACTGATCACACTAGGGTCTGTGAGTCTGTTCAAATAATATTTAATCATAGTAAAGATTATAGTATACTAAGAAAATCGTATCGTTTGGCATTTTTCGAAAACATTTTGTTTTTTAAAATTGTATTAATTATATGCTAACATTGGGTTTAAAATGTGATATTATAAAATCTTTGGATTTAAAGGGAATCGATCACTTTATAAAATAATAAGCAAAATATAATCAAAATTATTATTACGTATTTGTTTCACGAAAAAAAATTCAAGTCATGGTTTTATAAGTAATTCAATTTTAAAATCTCAAAAGCTTTGCAACGCTTGGGACATGTTTGTGAAATATGTCGGAAAAAGAGCAATGTTTTTTAAGCATATTTCAACACGAGACCGTTAGATATAATAATGTAAAGGAAAATTAATTTAGAGAAATAGAGCCTGCAATCAAAACAAAATATAAAGAAATCTAAAACGAGACCTTGATATTTAAGATTAACTTTTGATTCAAATGATTAACGCAGTTTTTTCGTACATATTCACATTTACACAAGTACTGTAAACTGGCTTAAGTAGGACTAGGAATGTAAATTTCAAATTTAAATCAAAACGTTTAAGTTAGCTATGTCTACTGTTATGTTCAATGGGGCAATTTAAACATGGTGCAGTTACTAAGAAGTGAAAGCTTTGATATATTTCCTTCATGTTTGACTGACAAGAGTAACACCATTAGTTACATCATTAAACCTTGAAACCCTAGAGTATAGAACAACCAAGAGTAAATTAGTAATTATACATAAGGCAATTAGTTCTAATTTAGAAATACGACACAAAGTTAACTTAATACAACCCTCAGATAGACATCAAGTTAAAAACACCTTTCTTATTCCATATGCAAGAACTAAAACATACAAGTATTCTTTCTTTCCGGGTGTGGAATGGGTTGCTGAAGAAACCAGGAAAGCCAACACTTTATCATCATTTAAAACTCTACTAAGAATAAAGGACCAAACACAAACCTTAGAAATACGTAGGACGCAATAATCTTCTGTACAGAAGGAGCGTCTGTAACATATAAGATAGGATAAGACTGTCAGTTTAAAAAGCCGTAATTTTATAGAGCTGGTTGTCTACTAGTCTCAAATATTTTTAAAGATTTCGTCATGCAGTATTCATTAGGCTTTATAGTACTTCAACCTCAACGAAATGGCGTAATTAGAATTAACGCCACCAGACATTGTCAAGATTAATTTACACACTCACTAGGGGAAAGAAATCCACATTCATTTCAAAGTAAAAATTAAGTTGCTAACTTGATTCATATAATGTATTGCTATACTGAAAAGAAAACAATGACTATTTTTTAGGGCTGTTATCGATTAATTTAAATTTAATCGTTAACTTTTGAAAAATTACCGAATAATTAATCGATAATTTCGAGTAAGCAAAAAATAAGATGTATGACGTCATTAAACTTAAAATTTAAAGGGAAGTAACAAAAACAGGCAATTAACATTGTTAAAGTTTAAATATAAAGAGCTTAATTTAAAGTTTACACTTTGGAGATTCTTTTTTTTTTTTTTTTGAATGGAGAAGTTTGAACGTTAGAAAAGCAAGTTATTATTAATTATTAATAAAAATCATGTATAAATAAATCAGAAAAATTATTTAAATCAACCTCTACAATTTAATGGCTATTTTATCGATTAAAATAATCTTAATTGTTACAAAATTTACCGTTTAATCGAGAAATTAATCTATACTTTTCGCAGCCCTACTATTTTTATGAAATGCCCTATGGCCTATACAATATATATTCTAGTATGAAAAAAAGGTTAAATTTACAGGAAATAAAGACTAAAGTCGATATTCTATTTAATTTTTTAAAATTTTATTTTAAATTATTTATTTTTTTTGTTTCTTTGTTAAAACGTTAAAAGAAATTATCTGTTCTGAAAACACGTATTTGAAATAAATTCGGCATTCCAAACCTGCTATTGTTTATCCAGCTGTAAGCACGAGGCAATCTTATGAAAATATTATATGGGCTATCATCAGGTGGTATTTGTGGTCAATAGATAAGATATATATGTTGTGACGGTAATTGAACTAAATATGCTTATGTTTTATTGATAGTTATTAACTCGTCCTGATAGCGATCGCATTATCACGAAGTAAAATTCTAATGCAATGTAGGCTTCGATTTTAACATCTTTCTACTTTCTATAAACTATAAAGGTTTTGTTTCTAAGAACCTAAGAAATTTTATCCGGATTCTCCTCTAATTTGAAACAGAGAGGAGCTTTGTAAGTTCGGGAAAACCCAGTTCTAAAAGTAGATTGTTACTTTCCTATTCACTTATAAATGATTAAGTTTATAAAATTGGGTGCTATATTCCTGAAGTATGTCAAAGTTTAAGTTTTATATTTATTGATTGAACTAAATTTATTTAAATATAAAATATTAATTATTTTTATACTAAAGTATTGCTAATTTTAAACAAAATGCGAGCCATCTCTTATTTAATGAACACGTTTCTTTCGTAGCTCGAATTTTAGCAAAAATCAGCCATGCATAGGTAGAATAAGTGTACCCCCAGGTATACAATCATTGTCAAGCTTGACATTCAGTGTCGTAACTAGAGTTAGAGTAATCCCCCCCCCGCAAAGCTATAAATTCAGTGTCATATCTATAGCTAGAGCAAACCACTCCCAAGCTATATATTCAGTGTCGTACCTATAGTTAGAGCAAACCACTCCCAATCTATACATTCAGTGTCGTACCTATAGTTAGAGCAAAACACTCCCAAGCTATACATTCAGGATCGTATCTAGAGTTAACGTGTCGTCCATAAGTAAAGTTACGAGAACTTTTCCAACTTGTACCCCCTCTCCCTCCTCACACTTTAAAAAGGAATTAGATCGCCCTCTAGTACGACCTTATCAAGCATTGGTACTCCAATCCCTTAAAAACCGTATTTTGTATGTGAAAATTAGCATGTTGCGAATTACCCTTTTGTCAAGCTCAGAAATAAATTAAGAAAGAATGAACAGAATTTACATTTGATATCTCTAGGAAAGTTTTTGCTACAGATCTTTCTTCATAAATGATTTGTTTACTAGAACATACTTACCGTATTTTACACACATTCTCCGCACATCCAGATAACACGCACGTGCTTTTACCACGCAGAATTTTTAGATTCTGTAAAAATTTTGAGGCATAACCCGCTCGCGCTTCTACCCACTAACTATCTAATTTAAAATATGTGTTTTGCAAATTAAAAATGCAATTGAATTATTATTCAGTAAAAAAAAAAAAATCAGAATGCACTCCAAAAAATTATTTCATGCCAAAATTGTAGAATTTTTAACCTTTTGATATATTAAAGACCTATTTGAATTATTATTTCATCATTAAAGAGCAGAAAGTTGTTTTCGGCGAACCCAAAAACTGTCTTTAAATATGTGGTTTTCATGTTAGACGCTATCAAAACGGGTAGAAATAAATTTAAATTATTTTAAAATTATAAAATTGGCACTCCGACCCACTTAGTTTCATCCAATTTTACTACGATATGACATTGTAAGCCTCATTTTTGGCGCGCCTGTACCTTGGAGCCCGTGGACTCTTGTACGTCACCGCCCGATATTGTTACGACTTTGACCGGCGCACAGTACAAAATAATTTAACTTAGATTTCCCTACTGATACGAGCGGACGCAGTTTCTCATCAATAATACAAGACTAAGACAACTTAGCAAGGGATATACCATTATCAGAAAAGGTTGATGTAATCAGCAGCTAAAAATACTGTTTTTTCCTCTATTGCAAGATTTTTGCACTGGCTGCATTTTTCTTAACAAACGATGAACATTTAGATTGGAATGATTTAGCACTAATCCTAAAAATCATGAATCTACAAACGCCACGTTGAAGCCAAAAGTTTTGTCTGAAATTGAGTGTTCATTTTAATTTTCGCAAACAATAGATTATTGTAATTATTTGGTCTGCGATTAATTTCTCGATTAATCGGTACATTTTTTTATCGAATAAAATTATTTTAATCAATAAAATAGCGATTAAAAGGAAAGGAGGTATTTTGGGCAATTTGTCCGATTGATTAATAAATAATTAATTATTAATTATTAATAATAGTTTACTTTGTTTACGAACAAACTTCTCCATTTAAAAAGAAAGATTTCTAAACTGTAAACTTTAAAATAAGCTCTTGTTATATAGAAAATGATATTAAAAAATCATGTTAAGCCTGGTCCCTTTTGGAACTCAGGACGTGTTAGCGCATTTTCGTATTATGTATCAGTACTTATGTTAGATATCAGCATTATGTAGTTATCAGTAATTGTGTTTAGATTTTAGACATATTTTTATGAATTTTCTTGTGTAATGAATATACCTAAAAAAATTTTTATTTAAAAGTCATTTCTTTACATTTTAAATTTTTTTATTTTCTCTTTAATCTAACTACAAGTGGTTTGTGGTCACTGAAATAGGACTCATAAATGAAACATTCTAAATAGTAATCAGCTAATCGCCCAAATACTCCATCAATTGTTGTTTGATAGATCGTGGTTGCCAATCTTGTTGAAAGTAGTTGAATGTTGAAGCTTGTTTCGAAAAAGTTTTCAATTTCTGCCCCTGGGCCGCTAAGATCTTGATTGAAGTCACCACAAATGATGACGTAAAACTCTCTAAACTTTTACACATATTCTAATGACGTCAACAAAAAAAAACTAATACTTTTGATAATACTAAGACTTCCGGCAATGGCGGCCGTTGTCTGCGCCAGTGTTATCTCTCGATTCGCAATGTTTTTTGGTAGTTTTAACGGGGTTTTTTAACGGATCGAGTAACTGAGTGTTGATGCACAAATGGCCGGTCAGGACATATAAAAAACATATATACATCATGGGTCTAGGACTTATGGATGCTGAGATCTAGGGTGATGACAGACGGACGGACGGACGGACAAAACGGGTGCAATAGCGCATTCGACTTCTCGAAAATGCGCTAAAAATTCAGCATTGTTTTTACTTATTTAACAATAACAAAATTTAAATGCATTGACATTATATTGAACTGTTTAAGACTTATATTTAATTTTACAAAATGTCCATTGCTTGTTTTTGTTACTTCCCTTGAAATTTTCAGTTTAATTACATCATGCATCTTATTTTTTTACCTTTATTCAAAATTATCGATTAATTATTCAGTAATTTTTCAAAAGTTAACGATTAAATTTAAGTTGATCGATAACAGCCCTAGTAATTATAATTTTGAATGACTTTGGTATTCAGAAACCAATCTTTTGATCGTCAAATTTATGACATACTTGTATTCTTTTAGAGTTAGAAAAGAAAATTTTAAAGAACAGGATAAGCGGCTTGACAAGGTTTTTGCCCCAAAGTGAGAATTCTCATGGTGTCGCCCTCTCACGTCTTACCCTATCGACGTCCCCGAGTCTCGCTGTGGCAAATGACGGGAATATACATAACATTACGTTTCGGTGTCTACCCTTATGATTGTGTAACCCATTTGACTCAATATAAGGACATCGAGTTCGTCGGGGAAGATGTAAATTTGAATAAAATCAGGTCTAGCCAACAATGAATACACATGAAAGATACTAATTTGAATACTTTTACCACCTTGTTTGACTTTACAGTGTAGTCTTCGGAAGAGTCCATTTTTTTTTTTTATATTATAAATATGATTTAAAATATGTCAGTTCTGATATTTTGGCGAGTGTTTAAGATTATTTGGAAAGCGTTTTAACAAATGGAGTATCAGTGAATATACATTTACCAATGAAATATCAGGGGTGTATTATTTATTGAACGAATATTTAGAACCTTGGAAGTTTTAAAAATTCATAACAAAATCCAATTTTCTCCAAACTTGAGCGATGCTCTAGGAAATTTAGTTCATTTCCGATCTGTTTAAAGTAATTTTTCATAAATAAAAATAATATATAGGATTGTTTTGGAAAGAGACCGTCCATAAATGACGTCCGTTATTTTGGCCGATTTTTAATCGCTCCCCCCCCCCCACCATTGTTGCACTTTATTTCAAAAACTTTGACCCCCCTCATATATGACGTCATAAAACCCCTAAAAGCCGTATATATATTTTGTGTAAGTCTGCACTCTAATATCGTACAAGGTGTGTAGCAATTGAAAACTTCATTAAATAAATAGTTAACAATCAAATCTTAAAGTTGAAATTTCATTTATAATAACGCCTTTTTTTACATTAAGTCACATTTCTTAAACACTACAGACACTCTTCAGACATCGTCAAAAATACGTGACCCCGCTCCTCCCCCCAGTCGCATGACGTCATGTATGAATGACCCCAAACAACATATTTACATAATTGTCAAACCTCTTTATATTAGTAGCTGGGTATGAACTCAGTAACACCTTATTTTGTTCTAAATCATTTAGAGAAATCTTTGACCTGAAAGTGTCTTTAAAAATCTATGTGAACAAACTCATTCTATGTTTCTTAAAAAAGCTTTTTTTAGTAAAAAAATAAGTTAAATGTTAAATACGGTGTAAATGTTTAAGATAAAGTTATTTTTCTTTTGGATATTCGCTAAAAATATAAAAAGCCATATACAGTTGTTTTTTTTTTTTTTTAAATTTAAATAGTAATGATATTGAGACACAAATGTTCACCTTTGCATGGAGTTGTTCCAAGGCTAAGTCTGGCCAAGCTGACCAATATATACACTGAACATTATAGTATACATTGTAAGTGGGGAGAGAGTTAAAACTGATGGTAGATTTAAGACGTCATGATGTTTATCAAATGTATGTAAGAGATCATGGTCTTTTAAGTTGAAATTTCTGTCCATTGAAACTCACTACTATAGTTCTCAATTCTCAACAAAAGTTTTAATCAGGCGGTTTCCACTTTGCATTAAATTATTATTTAAGGGATTACATATTGGAAATTAATTCTATATACCAACATGATGTCACGCCCTTTAAATTTCTATCAATTCATTAAAATTTATTCACTTTCATGTCATGCACCACGCAGTTTTATACCCATCTTAAGACAAAAGCACCCATTGCTGGTTCACTGAAGAGCACCAGCTCGATGATGCTTACGCACACTGAAATCATAGGTTCATTGAAGGAAAACGTAACAAGTTTTGATATGTAATAAACATTATAACCTCCAATATTGATTTCAGACATAAAGACATTTATTTGCCTAATTTATTTATGTATTTTTTTACTTTTCTAAAGATTATGAATACAGCATTTATTGTTATGTTTATGAACGTGATTTTTATAAAAGTGATTTTTGTTCACCAGGCACTAAAGTCACTGGGATGCCGGTAGATAATATTTTTAAATTTAAGGCTGAATTATAAATCTTGGTTGTATATCTTAGGAATCATTGCATTAATTTATTTAAAGTCGAGTTTTCAGGTGGATCAATGGAATTGTTTTTTAAATCAAAACTTGAAATGTTTCTCAAAGAAAATTAATTTAAAATATAAAATTTCTCTCAATCATTGGCAAAAAACATGTTATATTATTTGGAATTGAACTACACCGAGCTGGAACAGGTATGAATGTGAGGCAGTCCACGACCAAGGGTCTTTTTTTTTTTTTGGTTCTCTCCTTTTAGTCTTTTTGTAGCTATTTAACAAATGTAGAACAATTATATACAATAATTATTAACCCATTGTGTTTATCAAATATTAATACAGATAGCAGATAAAGGAAATAAGTTATAATAGCTTTAAGGTCAGTAACTTAAAAAATATAATCTATTCAGACGTGAAGGAATATTTTTAAACTGATAATAAAGATTACTTTCTTGTTATAAAGATCATAATAACAACTTCTGTTTCTATGTCAGTTATTCAGTTTTTATTTTCTATTTGTTTTTTCTTCTTTAGTGTTTTCAATTATTTTGGGCAATCCTGTTCTATGACCAAAATAATAATAATAATAAAAATTTAAAAATAAGTTCCATTGTATTGTTCCGAATTTTAGTCTTGAACTCTACAAAAATAACTTTGTGACTGATCTTATTTAGTTATTTTTATTCTAGTGTTTAGTTTTTAAAAAAGTCATTTACCGTCGAATAATCATTTTTACCTTATAATAGTCTTGGAAAATATGATTTAAGGAAAACACACGTCAAAACGGCTCTAATTAATACTCGCAAAATAGTAGCCTTTATTTTTTCGCTCCATTCATATTTAATCAGTCCGTTTAAAATTTAAATAATCCAAAATATTGAATATAGCAATGTATTTATAACTGTGCAATTGTCCAACATAATTCTTCTATCTCAGCTTTGGAAAGGTAAAATGATACATTTTCAGAGTTCTCAGTGCTACTCAAATTTAAAGATAATGTAAGATGCTACGTCAAACATTGCATATAACTATAACATTAGTTGTTCATTGTTGCTGACAGTTTTCTTCAAAGCATGCCCCTATGCAATTTAAGTATTAGCATTTCCCCGAAATTAAATTAAAAAAATTATCTAAAACTCACATTTTCTTGCGACGGCAACAATACATGGGGTGGGGGTAGTAACTACTTATATATTCTATGCCAAACAACCATCGGCCTAAATTAAATTTTAGGTCTTGGGTCAAATGCTATAAATAAAATAGTAAAACACTTCCTTTTACACAAACATGATTGAATGACAAATAACGAAGTCCTATGAATATAAAAATGTCAATGTCAACAACAGCTAGTACTGAGTGGGGTGATCGCCAGCGTGGAAAGGGTGAGGTTTGGATAAAGGAGTGGGTGGATGGGGTACAGATAGAACTGCCCGGATGAGAGAAATAGGGTAAAGATATCAGTGGCCGGATGGAGGAAGTTGGGTTCAGAAATCAGATAGCACTGGCCGGATGTGGGGGAGTGGGGTACAGATAGCACTGCCCGGTTGTGGGGGAATGGGGTACAGATATCACGGGCCGGATGTAAGGAAGTTGGGTACAGATATCACTGGCCGGATGTGGGAAAGTGGGTTACAGATATCACTGGCCGGATGTGGGGGAGTGGGGTACAGATATCACTGGCCGGTTGTGGGAAGGGGGTACATATATCACGGGCTGGATGTGGAGGAGTGTGGTAAAGATATCACTGGCCGGATATTAGGAAGTTGGGTACAGATATCACAAGCCGGATGGGGGGAGTGGGGTACAAATATCACTGGCCGGATGTGGAGGATTGAGTTACAGACATCAGTTGCCGGATGTGGGGGAGTGGGGTACAGATATCAATGGCCGGATGTGGGGACGTAGGGTACAAATAGCACTGCCCAGATGTGGGGGTCTTTGGGTACAGAAGACAATGCCCAGATGTGGGGGAGTGGGGTACAAATAGCACTGCCCAGATGTGGGGGAGTGGGGGTACAAATAGCACTGCCCAGATGTGGGGGAGTGGGGGTAAAATAGCACTGCCCAGATGTGGGGAAGTGGGGTACAAATAGCACTGCCCAGATGTGGGGAATGGGGGTACAAATAGCACTGCCCAGATGTGGGGGTAAAAATAGCACTGCCCATATGTGGGGGTCTTTGTGTACAGAAGACAATGCCCAGATGTGGGGGAGTTGGGTCCAAATAGCACTGCCCAGATGTGGGGGAGTGGGGTACAAATAGCACTGCCCAGATGTGGGGAGTGGGGATACAAATAGCACTGCCCAGATATGGGGGAGTGGGGTACAAATAGCACTGCCCAGATGTGGGGGTCTTTGGGTACAGAAGACAATGCCCAGATGTGGGGGAGTGGGGGTACAAATAGCACTGCCCAGATGTGGGGAGTGGGGTACAAATAGCACTGCCCAGATGTGGGGAGTGGGGTACAAATAGCACTGCCCAGATGTGGGGAGTGGGGTACAAATAGCACTGCCCAGATGTGGGG
>MUZC01000646.1:112600-125356 GCA_002072015.1 Radix auricularia | reverse complement strand
TTTTCCAGAAAATTGATTACAATTGTTTGTTCGGTATTTTTACCCTTTGCACATACTTTAGACATAATTTGAATATTGGCAAAAGACCCAAACCCTCTATCTGGTATGGTTCAGGAGGAGTTGCATGTGCAAGCTCACATGACCACATATATTTTAAATGTATACACGCAGTTCTGAAGGAAAATTGCCTTACAAATACTGCCTTAATGCTAATGCCATTTACAAGAACATTGAACTTATTCGTAATGTAAATTGCGCGTGATTCATCATAAAACTGTTCCCGGTTACAATCACAAACACCGTTTTCACATGTAGGTTAAACAAACGCTCAGTGGTTTTATTGCATACACCTTGCCTTGGTATCCCTAAAATGTATGCGTAACTACAGGAATCAAATATCATAGCTGAAAATGTAGGAAGCGGATAATAGGTACCAATGAAATATTTATTATAAGGGGTTTTTTGTTTGTTTTTTTATGCTTTGTTCTTATTTAAACAGAAAATGAATCTAAATAAATAAATAATTCAATCGTCAACTAGACAATGTCATATTCTAAATGATATTGGGGATAAATCTTTCTTAGTTAGCTTGGTTTCTTATTGTTCTGTTTTTCAGTTGAAATAAATTTAAAAAATACTGAGTTGATGCCTATAGTCATTCAAGAACATTAAACTAACTTTCAATGCAACAGTTTTAAACTATTTTATGTTGTCGACAATAGAATGAACCTACTACACAGACCGATGCTATACTGAGTATTGTTTTGTGTTAGCATGGGATAAATAAAAAATCTTGGTCAGTTATTATCTTATACAATTTAATGCGGAGTGTCTAGCGCAACACACATTTTACTTTTTAATTCTTGAAATTACATACAGTAGATTGAATAAAGGAACACTTTTCATGTATATTAATTGAAAGGTAAGAATTATAGAGAGTTTTGTAGTATAACGACTTAAGGCTTTCTGAATCATATGTAGTTCTTTTTTTTTTCATTTTAATTAAGATAAATACATGTTATCAGAGTAACTATCTTTATTTAAACATGTAATTGAGTTGATTAAACTAAACTAATATTTTCTAAAATAACAGTTTCTTTTTTTATATAGACATAATGTTTATTTGAAACGTAACATTGAACATTATCATTAACGTATTGCAAGTAGTTCTAGAGAATTTCCAATTCTAAATGACTTTGGTTGTGTATCTATTCTGGGTTCTATTTTACAGTTGCGCTAAAAAAAGAAAAACTAGCATTGATGCTACAGCCATTAACAGGATCATTGAACTTACTCGCAATGCAAATTGCTGATGATTCATCATAAAACTGTTCCCGGTTACAATCACAAACTCCATTTTCACATGTTAAGTTAAAGACACATTGATTTGTATCATTGCATACACCTTGTCTTGGTATTCCTGAAATAAAAGCGAAATACAAGAATATAAAATCATGTCTTAAAATTTTGAGCATCACAAGAAAGAAGGAGTATATACTAATGAAATCTTAAATACAGAATCTATATATAAAATTTTCATCATTGTTTAACCATGCCGGACACCAAGCAAGCTGTCTAACCTCACCAACCAATCAGCTTGCAAAAAATGTAGTGCAAAGGGTGGGGGGGGGTCATCAAGACCAACAATGCGTTCAAGTGAGGTAAATTACTTTGTTCTTTTAGAACAACAAAATAGCATGTATTTCGTAGTGTAGTGGTTATTACATTCGCCTAAGATGCGGAAGGTCGTTGGTTCAAGCCCCAGCTAAGACATTACTTTTTTTAATTTTTAGAACTTTTTGTGTTTGTGCCCGTTCATTTCCCACTTTCTTTTTGAACACGATTTTGCAACATGGCTGTAAGCTTTGTTTATCGACATGTACATAATATATTCGTTCTCTCCGTTGTGCTCAGTGACAGAAAAGTAGTAGCACACTCTCCTCAACAAATACTTTCATAAAATGAATACTTTAAGCGCCCCCATCATTAAATAGGCATGCGCAACTGTGTGTACCCACAGCAGTGTGTACCTCATTGCTCCCGTGTCCTCAGTCGCTTTGGTATCTCTAACAGTCGTCTGAGCCATGTTGCGTTTCCATTGTTTTCTTCGATTCCGGCTGGTTTGGTTTGCTAACAGGTCTCTTATTGCTGCCGTCTTCGTATTGCCCTCCGTTTCCTAACCATGGCCACCGCTGCACATATATTTCATGGAGTCAACAGGTCATTCAATGTAGTCGAAATTACTGCATTTACGCGCAGACAATTCCCTGTTAGATTAGCCTTTGCCATGACAATAATAAAAGCACAGGGCCAAACGTTCAAAAAGATATGCCTATATCTTCCAAAACCTGTTTTCAGTCATGGACAATTGTATGTTGCTCTATCCAGAGTTCCTTCTTTTCATTCACTCACAGTCTGGCCAAACCCACCCCATTTGGACAACTGTGTCTTTCAGGAATTCTCCACCCGTCCATAAATCAATAGCGGCGTATGCTACGAAGCGGTTCGGCTAGTATATATTAATTTTACTATGGACCAACAATAGTGTAATGTTTACTTTTTTGTTAATTATTATTTATAAATTGTTTATTTGTTGCTTTTAAAAAGATTTAAATATTGAAAAATAAATTAAAAGTCAATTCTTCAATAATTCAATAATGGTTAAACATGTTTTTTTCAACTCGCAACAGTATTATAAAGTATCTTTGAAAAAAAATGTTCAAAATGTGTATGCATTGAGTGCCTTTTCCATTATTATTATTATTACACTACATATACCGCCAAAAGAAATCCCAATTGGTTCTGTAACAATTGACATGCATCAACATTCTAGTAGCCACGTATGTGAGTGAAGACATTGCCTTCAAATTAACATATAATTTAAAGACCGTTTGATATCCCGGAGATATTTTTTTAAAAAAAATATTTCACAATTTTTAAATTTCACTTCTAGTACGCTTTTGAAGAGCTGATGTTCACATTAAATTTTGGGTAGCTATCATTAAAGCTTCATTTAAATTCAGCTAAAAAGTCAAGACCTATTAGTTATTCGATAAATTGCTCAATTATATACTGTATATCATGCTATTTTAAAAATGTTTCACGAATAGCTCCATGAGATGCTATCTGAGATGCACAATTAGATGATCTAAGAGGAGTTCTATTACAGCAAGAAAATACATTGGCTGCATTCTTCTAAGGTTGTGAAATGATCTTTAGTATTTTAATATAAATAGAATGATATATAAATAGTTAAATTTCGCTACTGTTTCCTTTAGACGTGTATTATTGAAAGCGGTATATAATTCCTAGCGTATAGCCTGCTTCATCCTTAGAAATCCTTCAAATGCATTAAATTCCTCAATTTATAAATTCCTTTAATTTTTAACGCAATTTCCCTTGTGGATTGCGTTTATAGATACGAAATGGACAGTCTTTACGAGCTTTGAACAGCAACTCCTCCTGAACGATACAAGATAGAGGGTTTGGGTCTTTTGCAAATATGTTAAGGAGATCCCAAGGATGTTCACGGGAGAAAGTAATTACCGAAAATATTTACCATATTTATTTGAAATAAAAAAAGAAAAAGAAGAAAAAGCTCAGTATTTTGTTGATTTCTCGTCAACCATAACATTTATCTGTTTGAAACAAACGTCAAACGGCACCTAATAATATCTTTAACAAAAACCTTTTTTCATTCGACACCCGTGCTTTTAGCAGCAATTAGTAGATAACAATTCTTTTGTTTAGTTTCAAAATTATTGATTTGAAATGACTTTTAATGTAAACTAAAATGAAAGTTAATGGGGTTTTCCCGCTTTGTGAATGTTGATGTTAGATTGTTGCGCGGTGCGCATTATATTGACACATTATTGGTGTGATGTAGCGTGAGGGAATATGACGCCAAATTGTGTTTAGTTTTTGAAATTAATTTTTTGGATCGACGTTTAAATGTAATCTAGAATGATTTCCCTGGAATAAAAACATGGGAAATTCTTTGTTGAAAATTGCGTTTTTATACTCATTCGATTTTTTATTACTTGATTTTTCCCTTGCTATAGTTATTGCAATTCTACACACACAAAAATATGTACCTAAAAATATGTTTTAGCTTACTTGCTTTACATATTTCCATGTTATCAAACATATATCCTTTTGGACACTGGCAGATTCCATTTATGCATTTTAAAGAGTCTTTGCAGTGGGATGTATTCTTACATTGGCTTGAAATCTTTGAACCTTTGGAAAAGCATCAATTGAAATGCTAATTAAAACAATGTGTATCTTTTTCGCATTGGGTAAAAATAAACTAAATTTGTTAAATGCAATGCACTATGCTTTTTTTTTTCATAATAATATTAGTGAACCTTTGTTTTCAAAATTAAATAAATTAAAAACATTTTTTTTAAAGAGACTGCAGATGTAATTCATAAATGAGTTAATTGGAGAAAAATTTGTATTTGTATTTAAAAGGCTTTGGTTTTCATGCTAATATTTTATTTTATTTAATGTAAAGATTACGTTATTTATTTCAATTACATAATCTAAAATTATAATCAAATGTCCCTTTACAATATATTTAAATAATGCATGAAACTTGTAATTTCATTTTTGGTGTAATAATAATAAATACATCGACAGTTACTAAGACTTTATACAAATAAATCTGTAGACATCGAATTTATTTGGCTTGAAATTTTATAATACAACTCAAATTGGAGGTCTTAGAGAGATTTAAATAAGTTTTCTTTTAAAGAACGCCCTACCCCAATTGGTTGTCTTTAATTGAAATCCAGACCCGGCAGTAGAACCATCTGTTTTGAATACAATACAAATGGCCTTAGTAGTAGACCATAGTGTTTGGGGTGCTCGTGAACAATAGCGTCCAATTAATGGTGCCGTGTTGTTAATTCCGTCATAAATTGATACATAATCATAACTGCATGATGAATGGGCTTCCAAGTTAAAATGTAGGAAACTGGAAAGGTAAAGTAAATAATTATTAACGAAAAAAACACACTTTTCTGGCGACTTTCATGGTAGTGAATTAACACTGCCATTAAATATTTCCAGATACTTGCACTTAATTTTTGAGTGACAAAATACCCCAAGTACATAAGTGCAGTGCTTCTAAAACTTTTAAATAATTTTTTCATTGCAACAGGGACCGGTACACTATCCCCAAAGAATAGCGAAAACGCATAGCATTTCATTATGTCTCTTTCATTTCACGTGCTTACTGGCGAAAAACTGATATATTCTATGTTTAGTATTAATTATTAATAGATGAAAATGAAGTATTAGAATTAGATTTTTATAATCCTTTCGAGATGACGTCTGCGTACCGGTGGTGGTGGTCCTCCAATTTGAGAAGCACTGCATTAATGCATATTGTTTTAATTTGAGATAAGGAAAATGCAATAATAAATCTTTAAACTAACTTTTTTAAAAATGTGGATTTTTTAAAAAAAGAAATATATTTCTCCAGCGAAAACAACATGTACAAGAAGAGATTTTCACAAAATTGTCAATGGAAATATTATGAGTTTAAATATGAACGTTTTGCCAAATGACTTATTTACATGATATGCTATTGCAAAATTTCCGTCATTGGGAAATGATTTTATTTTAGCCACCATAGTTTGGCGGGAAAACTTGAGTTTATGAATTAAACTATCTAAAATGACAATGTATGTCGAAAGATCACTTCAAGTTTCTGGTTATATTACCGTTAGAAAATGTGTAATGACAACCTCATATGTGAACTCTGTTTACCTCAATTCGATAATTCCATTATCATTGTTTATAATCGGCTGTGTGAGGTAAAGATGGCTATCATAGTTATTAGGAAACCCTGGGCTGCTCCATATGTTCGCTTTGTATGGACCGTCCACGACTTTTGTTAAAGGTAAATCTAAAAAAAAACGTTTTTGTAAATGTTAAATTGCCGTAAATTACTCAAAGTCTAACATCTTAAATTAATGTATAGGATTGAAATTAATGCAGCTGTCAATGAAAATATGAATAAATACAAAGCAGATTGCTTGAAACAAATGTTAACATCAATACAGTGACTAAACTCGTATTATTTCCAGCTTACTTTCCCATACACAATGTATTGTTTGTGAATAAAATTATACCACGTTGGACTTATACCAAAACAGACGTATGCCGAGTTACAACTGTACATAAAAAGAAGATTGATTCAAGAAAAAATATGAGATCAATACAGTCAGTAACTAGTATCACTTTATGTTAAGTTTACTACACATAATTGTTGGTGAATAAAATTGTAACCTATGTAAATAGGATAAATTACAGTATCAAATAATGATGTCTTATATAACACTGAATGACTTTTCTTTGATCTCTATGAATAGTATAATTATTTAAAATACATTAAGTTGTATTAATATTACAGTTATTTTAATGAAAATTATTCAGGTATTCGGTCATAAAACCAATATTTGGATCCAGAATTACATGGACATGGTTTAAATCATTTTTAAAACTTATTAGGATAATTTTGCATCCATACTCGAAAATACAGCAAAAGACTTCCGATGTTCCTGCATGACTCCAAAACATGATAGCAAAAATCTAAACTCTTTTAAAGACAATCATTTAATTTTATAATCTGTATTTCAAAGAACAAGAACGAACGAGCATCGTTAATTTCCAAATAAAACAATATAGGTAATTTAAAGAGAAAATTTGATTTGATAGGAACTTAAATATTTTTTATGTAAATGCAGTTTGAATGAAATACTTTGTAACACCCAAATTACAATAAAATTATATATAAATCGACTTAACAAAAGACTAATAACGGGGGTGGGTGATGTTTCAATAATTAAATATAACCTACCATAATAGATAACATTAGCTTTAAAATTGAAAGGTGTCAGACCAGAGTCAATTTTAAATTCAACGTACAAATCAGAACCAGAGGACAATATGATATCATGTTTACTGTCACAAAAGGTTCCAAGAGAAGGGGCCGATGCGTTTGTACCATCATAAACCGTTATTCCATTAGATCCACACGGTGATGCTATGCTTAGTTCCAGATGAGTTATTCTGTAGTGAATTATCAGAAACAGTTGGGGAAATAAAAGCGGCTGGGTAATGCGTGGAACCCCTATAGCCGTTGCCCGTGAACGCTGCATCACTTGCCAACAGACCAGTATGGTCTTTGGACGCAATAATCTTCTGTAAAGAAGGAGCGTCTGTATAGACAAAATAAGATAAGATAAAAAATAGGATCTTAAATGGAGGTAGATCTAATTCTTTTATTGCAAATGCATGGCTTGATGGCATCAGTCAGCGTAGGGCTTCCAGATTTTTATACGTTTCTATCCTTCTTTTAAAAAAATAACAAAAATAAAACTTAAAAGGTTATATTTAAAAAAGAATGAAATATAAAATAGTAATACAAAAAGTAGATGTTACTTAAACAAATATGATTAAAATAATTTTTAATTTAAAGCTAGAATTTAAAGAGGAAGGGCAAAATTACGATTTGTATTTTTCAACTCTGAAACACAATAATTTAAAATGTTTAGTTAAAAGATTCATTTATTTACGACACGTCAAGTTACTTGCGTTTTAAAAAAAAATTAATATCTACATTGAAATGTCTGAAAATTAAGCAAAATATTAGTATCTTCTACTATTTTAAAATTCAAAGTAACTCAATGGAAAGCTAAATAATTTTACCTAACTTCGATTGAGCTGCGTTTATAGTTTTCAAACAGCCTACTACAGTAAGTCATGTTTGAATATTTTAAGGGAAACCCATGACTCATCATAGTTACTGTTGAGCTCCCTAAAGCAAAAACAGGACAAACTGAAATATAAAATAAATACATTAAAGTTTACTTCATCCAACCACATCAAGTAACAAAGTTTTCTTTTTCGATTCAAGCAGAAAAAAAACTTGTTGCTAAGGTAATTACGTGGAGATAAAAAGAAGGAAAGGCAAGCAAACAATGACACAGTAGATTAACTCACTTTTCCTAAATCCTGTGTAATTGTTTTTATGTGTTTTTAATTTTATGTGATCGTAATTATTTTTGCGTGTTATAAAATGTTTTATATAATGTAAAATCTATATACAATTTAAATACTTTTTTAAGTTGAAGGAGGCATTATCCCAAACGTGTATATTTGTATAGTTACATTAATTCAGTTAAAAACTATAATTTTTGTTTTGATTACACATTTGTTTGTGAACCTTGTAGTTTAATTACAAACAGTAAGGCAGTCCTTTTGTATGTAGTATAAAATAAACATTTTTAAATATTATTAAGTATTGAAGATTACGACCCAATAAAAAATCACACTTACAAATTACACTATATATATATATATATATATATATATTAGGGCTGTTATTGCTTAATTTAAATTTAATCGTGACAAATCCAAAAATCCAACATTTTAGTTATGTCTCATATATAAAAGAGTTATAGCAAAATTAGTATTAAAAACTAAAAAGTGTATTTAAACGTAATTTCCAACAAGGAATTTCGGATTTTTATTCAATGGAAATTATTCTAGATAACAATAAAAGTCGATTCAAATAAGTAATTCTGAAACTAAACACAATATGACGTCATATTCCCTCACGCTTCATCACACCAAGAATGTATCAATTTAATGCACACTATTGCGCACCACGCAATAACCTAACATAAGCATTCACAAAAGCGGGAAAACCCAATAAATTATTTTTCTAGATCACATTAAAAGTCCTTTCAAATCAATAATTTTGAAGCTAAACAAAATAATTTCTATCTACAAATTGCTGCTAAAATTACTGGAATCGAACGAAAATAGGTTTTTCAAAAATTCCTTTTCCATCATTTTACTAAACAGTATTAAATATTCTTTTGCGTTTGTTTCAACCGGATCGTTGTTATGGTTAGCGAGAAAATGACAAAATACTGATATTTGGTGTGTGGGGGGGGTCCAAGATATCCAGTAAACATGATTAATATAGTGCACACAGCGATAAATTTACATTTACACAGCGGGAATATATTTTTTAAAGTATTGTCAATATAATACTCACCGCACCGCATGACAGGAAAGTATTAAAAAGGGTGTTTAATATAATACGCACCGCGACATTCTAGCACAAAAAATTAACATGCTACATAAAAATAAATAGACACAATCTAAGAATTCATTTACTTAACAAGAGAACAGTCGATTGATCTCAAATTTGATAGGTCATTTTTATCGTCGGCGTGAATCTGCATGCAAAAGATTCTGCTCGCTATCTCACAGGAAATTGGGTTGAAATTGATCCAAAGTTTATTTGATAAGCAAGCTATCAAACATTAAGGCAAACAATCAGACTCCATGAGTTAATACAAAGGATTTTAAAATGACTAAAGCTAAATTAAATTGTTTTTTAGGTACACACTTCACTTATCTCACAAAAATTATTTATACATTGATTACATTCAATAAGAAACGTACTAATCTTCTAGATTTAAAAAAAAGCAGAATGGGATTATTTTTGGGAGGTGTTTTCAAATCCCTTGCTAACACGGTATTTACGAGATGCAAAGCGAGGAATAATTTAAAGTTATGTCATTCATCTTAAATTTATGAAATTTTAAATTGAATCTGTAACTTTATTTTCTTCTTTTCTTTTCTTGATTTATTTATATTTTTTTAAAACCTATTTTTGAATATCAATAATTGTCACTAGATCATCCTCAACGATGAAAACGCATGCTGTACATATGTATCAAATCTATGTTTTTTCCTCAAGTATTGTTATTTCTGAGAATAAACTACCTACCATTGTTTGACTTGATACTTTTGTAAGATACGCTACTGTTAAAACCAGCTCTTGTTATGGAGTTATCCGTGGTGAAAGTGGCAAACAAAGCGCTGCCAGTAGAAATTAGGACGCCTTGTATTCTACCACAGAAATTTCCCAGCAATGGTGATTGAGCATCTCTGCCGTCATAGACTCTCAAATGATCATTGTCACACCTTTCTAGGTCCATGTGATTTATTCTGAAACAAACTTGCGCAAATTAGAGTATGAGAGATTTAAAAACCAAAGATGCAGGTGTGAAGGGAAAAAGTGCGGAAAAAACTAGAAAAATAATTTTATCCCATGTCGTTGCAACGATTCTTAAAAATCATTGAAGCTCAATATCATTTTGCTAACAACTGGCTACATGCCAGTTTAACAAAGATAACAAATGTGTTTTAATACCGATAAATGTTTACTATAAGTTATGTTATATAACATAAAACTCGTGTACAGTTTGCAAATCATCCATTTATGCACAAAAAAGTACACCCTACATACAGATATACGATTTTATCCTAATAAAAATTTTCTACATGGTATTTCTGAACTGCTACACGGCTTCGTTCCGATATCAGCGTGGCTGCGCAGCTTCAAGGGAGAAGAATTCAACAGTAAACTTATCATTATTGACTAGGGTTTTAAGCTTCCTTATATGATTGTTACTGAGTGTTTACTGATATGCTAAAGGAGTTTTGGGATGGGGTTCAAGCTAACTTTTTCTAATTGAGGTGAAAGAAGAGGGGGAGTAAGGGTGAATTTGTCATCAACGGAGGGAGTCAGTGGGTTATTTTTATGTGTGTTGTGCTAGTTGTTCAATTCTGCATCTGTGTTTGTCTTAATTTCTTGGAGTTTGAAAAGTAAGGGGGGAAAACATCGTTGAGCCATTGCTGTAACAACAATTAGCTTTATATTCCATGATCTTTTTTATAACAAATATTTTTAATGCTAGTTAAAATACGATTTTGCGACACAGATTTCTCAAGCACCAAACATTACCTGAATAAATGATATCGACACTGCAATATTCACAATAAACTTGTGTTTTCAGAAAACGTCTTATCTTATATGCTACAGAAGATCCTTTGGTACACAATTCTAATGCGTTCTACAATTATGTTATGTGTTTATTCTTGCATTTTTATTAGTTTTAAATGTTTATATTCTAGTGTGTTGGTTTTCCAGATTCATATAAGCCCGAATTTTTAAGCGAAAAGAAAGAGGATTGATATGCGTTTGCTCCATACGGAAAAAAGAAGTGTTTTTATCTTTATGTCTGTCAGAGACTATTTTTGGTGTTCTATTAAGAAGTTTAAATCCTAAGTCACGCAATGCAACGCTCTCAGAATAAAGGAATGAATTCAGGGAAAGCAAAGTGCTACTTTTTGAAAACTTTTACTCCAGAAACCACGGAAGTCTGCTATGTTTTTTAAAATTTTTATTGCTATTGGATGAATAGATTAACATTAAAAAACTTACATAAGAAAACAAAAAAACACTGACCCAAAATGATTGATTTTTATTTAAAAAAATATAGTGCAATTGTAATCTAACAAATTATCAAATTATTTTGGCGATCGGTTGAATAAAATAATAATTATATAGCGTATGAAACTTTAAAAAGCATTAATGGCCCCGACGTGCCAAATTGGGTTAAATTATAAATTTTCAAATCCCTATTTATTGCCATTTGGGAGATGTTTGACATGCCTGTTTATATTTCTCAAGCTCGTGTAAAATCGAATGGAGAAAAACGCCATTAAAGTTTACAACAAAATAAAAATCGAGTTCATGCCCAAAAAGAAATGGAGATAAGGAATTCTAGATCCTATAAACATTTTAGCATGGGCCATCAAGTATTTATATACCAAGTTTGATCAAGATCAATCCATTAAGCATTAAAATTTGTTTATGTAAGTAAAATCGACATATTCGGCCCCCGACACTATTTGAGCGTTATCTCATAAAACAACTGCAACAAATTACCAGAACCCTATGCGGAAGTGTAATCAGCTTCCCAAAGTTTCATGTCGATCGGATGAATTATGCCGGTATCCAATGTTGGAAGTAATGTATATTTAACTCAAGTAACAAAAAACATGGCATTAAGAGCCCCCCCCCCCCCCCCCAAACCGGGTCTAAACGGCCTAAATTATATTCAATGTAGTTCTGTATTTTCACATCGCTTTAAATGATTAAAAATTTTAGTTATTTTGTTACCTGTCTTAATACATGTTGATTCACTCACCTGAATTCAACATATCCCTCATGAGGATTAACGAACAGCTTTGAGCACACATAATTATTTGTATAGTTGGCGGGGAAATTCGGGCTTGTCATAATCAGATAGGACTCGTTGACCGCTAAAACTGGACATCCTGAATTCAATAGAAAAATCTGCAAATTTATTTACAAGATAGTCAATAAATTCTATACACAATGGAATCTAAATTTATGACAAAGCAGGTCAAGAATCTGAAATCAATGTAGATCAATGGCATCGGTGATGTAGCTGGATTAACACAACCTGACAACAACAACAACATTTTAAAAATACAACCTGGCAATAACAACAACAACATTTTAAAAATACAACCTGGCAGCCTTCCTCTCTTGACAAATTTAAGCCAAATTATTATTTATTCATATAATATATCGTAATAGGTTGAACCACATAGCAAACCATTGCTAAAGATTTTTGTTACGTTTTTAATTTTCTATCATATAAGAATTTGATAGGAAATGTTCATGAGGACAACATTTTTAAAATAACAAAATTTAATTAATTTTTTTATATATTTTTAAAAAAAAATCATTTTTTAATGTTTTGCTTACCATCCGGCTTTTCTCAGTCACTCTGACAAAAAATATCTCTGCATCGCTCTATATGTCTCTCTTTTTAGTGCTTTGTTCTGATT
>MUZC01000646.1:97256-112507 GCA_002072015.1 Radix auricularia | reverse complement strand
CTCCCCCTCTCTCACTCTCCCTCCCTCCCTCTCTTTCTATCTTTCTCTTATACAAATTTATGTTTTAAAAGTCCCGATTAATTGTTTCTGTTTGCTAAAATAAATGTTATCTCTTTTTAGGACAATTACTCGCTGTGACAACCAATCTAGATTTTTTTTCCTTTTCTCTCACTCTCTGAAAATCTCTTTCCATCTGTCTCTTTCTCCGTCTCTCTCTCTGTCACACACACACGCACGCACACACACACACACACACACACACACACACACACACACACACACACCTATACGCACTCCAGCTATTACAAATGTATGTTTTAGTTATCTCGTTTCATTTTATGTGAATTATTCCCCGTGAAATCTCATCATTATAATAGAAAAGAACGGTTCAATCTTTAATTTAATTGAAAAATTCTTTATATCATTTACAATGATAAGCAATTTATTTAATGTAGAATATTTTGTTTTTAATTCAACCGTTAAAACTTTATGAATTTATTTTTGTCTGTAAGCTTAACCAGAAGCGTAACTGTGTTGTCCGCGCCCTTGGCTCATTCATTTTTGGCACCCTTGACAATACAGAAAATACTAAACGATAAAAAATTAATTGATCCTTAAAGGGTTTGCCCTCGGCAACTGCCACGATGCCAAATCGTTGTTACGCCTCTGAACTTAACAAAAATCCTTGTTACAAAAAAGCTTTTAAAACTAAATGTATAGTATAGAGAGGGTCTATATCGTAATGTTTATACATTTATTTTTATATGAAGAGATTGACATAAATAAAACTGTGTTACATGCAGCCATTACCGTATGCTTGGTCCCTAGAGTTCAGCACGACAACTGTTATAAACAAGTGAAATAGCTTCATTTTGAACATTCCATTAACTAGTGTAAGAAGAATACAGGCCTTGTCTTGAAAATCTATTGTCTCGATTTAACAAGCAATGGAACATATCAAGTTTTATTTTTAAAGTAACTTAGTCAAGAGTACGTTACTGATGCCACTCATTATTACAACGAATCTAAATACAGCACATAATAATTCTTGGAAAGTTCATTTTCAGAAAACTTGAAACCATCTAAGTTGTGTCATCCGTTTGCTTGGTGGCGACCTTTGTATTACATCCGCTGCTTCAGTATTACATAATCATAGCAGCCATTATCTGTAATACCCGACGGTCCCGGTCTGCATTATGGATCCCATTTTGTGTCACCCAAAGTACGATCCTGTTGCGTAATGCAATTTCGTTCTGGTTTGAATAACTCTCCCTGATCAAAACACTGATTCCTAAAGAAATCTGTTGGGGCCAACAAATCTTAGTTGGATTTAGTTAAGAAGAATCCTATTCCAGATTAGATCCATTTCCATGTGAGATATCTTTTTAGTTTATCTACCTTTTCATCGTTCGATCCCGCTCCTTGTATTATTGTAAAGGTCCCTTCAAAATCTGATATAAAGAACAGTGACCTAAAATAGAAGTTTCTAGAATATTTTAGGTCATTTCAGAATCAAGCGAATTACAATAAAACTAATATTAAATTCAAATTTTGACAAAGGATAGGGTTAAATCTTAAAAACGTGTAACAAAAAAGTAGCAGAGATTCTGTAAAGATAAAATTTAGAGTTTTCTAGAGTATTTTTAAATAAAATAAATGATGTGACTACTATTAAATTCATAGTGTAATAAAAGGTAAATTAAATGCTTGAAAATTCATCCTATTAATTTTTTTTCAAAATAACGGAATTCTAGGTCAAATGAAATTTAAGAATTTTCACGGAAATCCCTGAATAAAGTACATAATACAATTACTTTAATTGTTACTTTCCTTGAGACCTTTGGCTTTAATCGAAATTAACGATTTGTTGAAAAAAAAATTTTTATAAGAATCAGGATTTGTAATTAACATATTACAAGTTTTAGTATAACTTATTATTTAACTATTTTTTTTTTAAAATGTGATTAAATTTTTAAAACATAGTTATCAATGAAAATTAACCACTTAAGTTTAAGCACCTGGATGACAATCTTACATTAAATTTAAAACGTAATACAGCTAGCCTATATAGAAATTGTTTGCTAATTAACAAAAACATAAAGATCATCTTTTTATCCCAAGTAGTTTAAAAGTTATGATTTTTTTTTTCTAAGACCTCATTATCACTTTTTCACTATGTTGCACCGCTCTAGAAGACATCCCTTCACACTTTGTACCTTTTAATAAATTTTATAGCATTTTTAAAAAATGCCCATAACTTTGGTATTTAATAAGAAAAATATAATATTGTTAGGAGATTTATTTAATATAAATAGGTCTATATTATGTCACTGAATTTAAATTTTGTTATTGTTAATTAAGTAAAAACAATGTTTAATATTTTTTATATCATTTTCCTTATAAAAGAGCTTATTTTAAAGTTGACACTTTCAACATACTTTTTTTTTAAAATGGAGAAGTGTGTACGTAAAAAAAAAACTATTAACAGCTCACACAGAAACTGGTTTGCAAAAACTCGTGTCAAGCTTTTCCAATGCCTGCAAAGAATTGTGTCTGCAAATCAGGTTGAAAAAATAAATATCATGGCCCAAGACACTCTACCTCCTCTTACAATCAATATCGACAATGAAGACTTTGAGGTTGACAGCTTCACCTAATTGGGGTCCAAGGTCTCCAATACAATGCCCATTGAAGACGAAATAAACAGCAGAATTGGCAAGGCAGCTGCCACAATTGTTAACTTAAATAAATTGTTCTGGCAAAACAGGTAACGAAGAAAACCAAAATGTGCGTCTATCGAGTCTGTGTTATCAGTACGATACTATATGGGAGGGAGACATGGACCACTCATACATCTCAAGAGTGCAAGCTTAATAGCTTCCCCTTGAGATGCCTGCGTCGCATCCTTGGTATTAAATGGCAAGACAAAGCGTTATATGTATGACACGTGCTATATGTATGAAATGTGTATCAGCTATAACACGTGTTATATGTACGACACGCACTATATGTATGAAATATGTATCAGCTATAACACGTGTTATATGTATGATACTTGCTATAGTTATATGTATGAAATGTGTATCAGCTATAGCACGTGTTATATGTACGACACGTGCTATATGTATGAAATATGTATCAGCTATAATACGTGTTATATGTATGACATGTGCTATATGTATGAAATGTGTATCAGCTATAATACGTGTTATATGTTATGTATGACATGTGCTATATGTATGAAATGTGTATCAGCTATAATACGTGTTATATGTATGACATGTGCTATATGTATGAAATGTGGGACTTGGTGGTCGAGAGGTAGCGCTCTCGACTGTCATACCGATGGTCACGAGTTCGAATCCACACGAAAGTGAGGACTTGTTATCGGGGCCTGAGGAGTCCCCGAGTCACCCAGCTCCGAATGGGTACCTAACTAGACAATAGTTAGGCGGCTGGGGTAATGCGTGGAACCCCTATAGCCGTGGCCTGTGACCGCTGCATCACTTGCCAACAGATCATCTCTCATGGTCTGTGGACGCAATTATCTTCTGCATAGAAGGAGCGTCTGTATATCTAAGATAAATGTGTATCAGCTATAATACGTGTTATATGTATGACATGTGCTATATGTATGAAATATGTATCAGCTATAGCACGTGTTATATGTATGACATATATGATATGTATGACATGTATGATATTATGACCAATGTTTCTTCTAAGGTTCGTTGTTCCGTTTGAAAATTTAAAAAAAAAGTTACTAATTATCCATTCTTTGTGAAATACTTTAACCAATTCGCCACGTGATAATTCTAAACGGCTGAGCGGCCACTGTAGATATGTTCGCGGTCTGGCAGCCACGCATCTTAAAGGGAACATTGATTTTGACATCTGATTGATGTATGACAGGAATGATATGTACGTCGAGTTTAATCAACATCCATTTTACGTGGAAATAAAAAAAAAAATTCCTTTTTGTTAAATATAGTGGTTCTGTTTAATAAGCTTAAATATGTAACAAGCAATGTATGAATTCATGCATTATATAGAATGCCCAGCCAATATATAGAATGCATGATGGTTTTAGGCAAAGTATGAATTTTTTACAACTTCTGCGTACTTAGCCTAGGAGTTCACATTTATTTAGTATGTTATTTACTATGTTTAATATTAAAAAGAAAAATATCACTCATTCTTATCCTGTAACTAAATTTTATATTCTCATGTGTCCGCGTATTTGATTCATGCTCATAATAATCAAAACATTATTAAGTGTGTTTGCAATCCATAACGGTGTGTTTTTTTTTAGTGCTTTAAACATTACGCTAAATATTTTCATTTTACATAGGCTCTCAGAAATTTGTAGAGATTTTTATTCCATAATTTGTTTAGCTGTATAATCAAATAAGCTTATATCATAAAAACATTCCTGAAACTTTTCAAATGTAATATGAACATTTTCTCTCTCCTTCTGGCATTTGAGTGGAGAACATGAAGCTTGAACAAAACATAAAAACCAACCCCCTATTAATATTCAAAACTCTAATTTAAATTGAAGACCATATTGTATTGTATAAAATATATTCAAAATAATTAAGTTGTAAGTTTATTTTTTCATTATGATTTGAATTAAAAGCCGTCTTATTTAGTGTTGAAAATCTAGGCCACTCATGTCACGGTTAACAATTGTTGTTAAGAGTTATTCGTATCTAATTGTATCTAAGTGGTATTTTCCTTTATCCCTATATATCTTCAAATTAATTTAGGTGGTTACAAAGTGTTGCACAAGTAGGGCATCCGGGCATTAAACTTCCTCCTCTCTTACCCGGGCTAGAACTATTAAATGTAGAAACATTTTTTTTTTAATGAAGTAGACAGGAAAACAAACAGAATTAACTGTTGTTGTTTTTTTTTTTTTTTGTTGTTTTTTTTTAGAGAGTGTTTTTTAAATACCTCATTCACCGAAAAAATTTGAATTTTCGTAAAACGCTTAACAGTACACAAAAATTTCACAACGTCATCTCAAAATTGTATACCAGTTATCTATGATGATTATTATTATTATTGGTTGGTCAACGTTTTATGGTTTTATACAAAATATATAGAATTGTTCAATTCAATTATTTCATCAGCACTTTGCAGATATCAATTGTTTTGTTTCAAAATTATTGATTGCAAATGACTTTTAATGTAATCTAGAATGGTTTCCCTTGAATAAAAAAAAAGTCGGAAATCCGGAAATTCTTTGTTGGAAATTGCGTTTAAATGCTCATTCGAATTTTAATTACTTGTTTAATATTTTCAATGCATAGTTACTGTCTGTTGTTAAATGTATATCAACACATTTTTCATTTCCAAACTGATTACAAAATCCAATTATTTAAGAGCAGTTATTTCAAACATAAAAATAAATATGTACTTCAGTAATAGGGTTCTTCATTTCCAAAAACCGGAAAACGTCATAGCTCATTTCATAATGTTCTATTTTTAGATTACATTTTAGCGGAACAATGTTTTGAGGCATAAATACAGTCAAATCACCATGTTCTCAAAATTGTTAGCTTACTAAAATTACGAAATTGTTTTTTTATTTTGCATGTCCAATTAGCTGTATTAAATTAAAGGAGAATTAAAAATTAGCTTATAAGAAATAAGATAAGTCATTCTCAATATACCTACATTCACGTATTGACTCGTATCTTTCATATGTTTTTTTTTTAAATTTTGCCTTTAAAAAAGATAAATTTAGGTATAATATTTCTATTAATAGATTTCCGCCATATTTTGAACATCCCTATACATCAGAAAAATTCGGCCAGCCAGAGTAAATTATGCGGCCCGTAGACATGTACATTTTGCGATCTTATCTTATTTTAGATATAGAGACGCTCCTTCTATGCAGAAGATAATTGCGTAAACAGACCATGACAGATGATCTGTTGGCAAGTGACTGGCCACGGCAATAGGGGTTCCACGCATTACCGAGCCACCTAACTATTGTCTAGGTAGGTACCAATTCAGAGCTGGGTGACTTGGGGACTCCTTAGACCCCGGGAACAAATCCACGCTTCGCGTGGATTTGAACTCGTGACAATCGGTATGCCAGTCGAGCGCGCTACCACTCGATGTCGATGTTAACTTTCTATCTTTTTTTTTTTTTTTTTTTTTTTTCCGAATTTTTGCTATATTTTTAAAATGTTTGTTGGACTATTTGATTTGAATCTAGGATATTAAATAAGTTTTATGGGTTCAGAATTTACTTTTCATCATTAGCCATTAATAATTGTTAATTTTTTTTTCTAAACTGGATCTCAGCTTGTTAACAAGTTACATATTGGAGGATTTGTTAAAATTGTAATTCAAAAGTGAATAGACGTTTATTTAACCATGAGTTCCTCCAATTCAGAAAAGATTGAGGACGAATCTTTTGTTTTTAATGACAATTATTATTATTATTATTATTGAGCCTTCTCGTCCATGAGGGACATCCACCGATCATCGTCAGCGTCTGCACTTCCTCCTAGGACATAGGCCACTTACAAGAGACCTCCAGGCATCTCTATCCTGGGACAGTTTCTCCAGGATCTTCCATTCAAGGCCAATTCTCTTGATGTCTGCATCCAATTCTCGGCACCAAGTTGTTGAATACCTCCCCACCTCAATTTTAGAACCTCTGCAATTTTGAGAACCGTTGAGGGTAGGGGTAGGTCCATACACGCAACAGGGACGCTGTCCTTGAGATGGACAAAGATCCATGATGGACCATGGAATATTCCGTAGCATGAGTATAGTAAAGGTTGGTCGAACGTTCTCGAAGCCATGCATGTCAGTGCGTGATTAACAGTTGGTACACGCCACTGACCAATCACATGAGAACGTTTCGGTCAAGCCACGCTACAGTAGAGGCCTATATAAACGGTCACTCAACCTACAGCGGTCTCTTTCTCAGCATTTTAGCAGTACACCAGGGTCGGCGGGTGTGACTGAACGAATTGAGTAGAGCCTAGCTGAAGTCTGTTCAGGTTTGAGTTAACTAGGTTTGAGATAGGCAAATGTATTTGTATAGGTAGTATAGCCATTTATTATATGTATGCTTTTATTATGTTATCACTATCTTTAGTCTTTAGTTAATTATTGATATTATTATTCCAGCTAGTTAGAGCTAGTAGTAGTGGAGCTAGTCAGTGGAACTAGTCTGTGGAGCTAGTCAGTGGAACTAGTCAGTGGAGCTAGTTAGTGGCGGAGGAACTAGCGAGAAGAAATCTCAGACAGGAGATCAAGAGCTAAGAGGAGGGGAGCAGGTGGCAGTACCTTGAAGAAGCCAGTGACCAGGGGGAACGGGGGCCGAATGCCAGCTGACCACAGAGCGGAGCTACGCTTGATTGGCCAGGCCGGAGTCCAGCCTTCCAACCAGTCCTTTGGCCACGCCCAGTCCACGAGGGACGTGGGGATCATTTCAAATTATTAGCATAAAATTCATAGACGTAGATAGTCTTAGATAGTGTAATCCAGTATATGTTACTAATGATTTCCATGTATATATGTATATATCTTTAATATATTAAATATTTATATCTTTGTCACTTTTACTTAGGTGTTACGTTTTCTAATTATTAGTGATATACTTTATGTCGTTTAGTTATTTTAGTATTACTAGTTTAGACTATAGAATAGTTAGAGTTAACTGTACCCTAGACACAGTACTCGACAGTTGGGAGCTCTGCGTTTGTGCGAGCACACACCCAATATTCATCGTGTGGACCCGCTCTGTATGCAACAGTCGGGCCACCGATATTCAACACAAGTGTTTCTTGGACGGCCTCTTTTCCGTTTACCCTGCGGGTTCCATTTCAGGGCTTGCCTTGTTGTATTAGAAGCAGGTTTTCTTAGTGTATGACCGATCCACCTCCAACGCTTTTGACGAATTTCTTCCTCAATGGGCTTCTGTTTCGTCGGCTGCCACAGTTCCCGGTTGCTGATTTTGTTCGGCCAGTGAATTCTGAGAATCCTTCTTAGACAATTGTTAATGAAGGACTGGATTCTGGTCAGGTTTACAGGCGTTGTTCTCCATGTCTCAGCTCCAGATAGCATTTAATGACGATTGGGCCGCTGAATATTATTTCAAGAGCGTTGTCAGCAAAGCAGTGTGCATGCTGCCATGGGTTTGTGAGCGTCTTTAAGGAGTAAAACTTAAAAAGACACCACACAACAAAACATTTAGATTTCGTGCACACTTTAACAACGAAGAGAGAAAAAGGAATAGCCAGGAGTTGGCTAATAATTTAGAGATCCATCAAACTGTTTTCACCAAGCAGTTTTTAATACAAGATGCTGCAATCAAAATCAGTTGGTACTGTCCCATACGATTTTAAAACGGCAAAAATGTCTTTATATGGCAGCGAGTACATCAAGGAATGCTTGTAAAATGCAGCAAGCATTATACGTCTAGAACAGAAAACAAAATTTAACAACATTTCCTTATCAAGGAGAACTTTACTTAGTCGTGTTGAAAAATAAATGACACGTTTGATGCACCAACTTCAAGATGCAAGCGGAGACTTTTTGTGGTACCATCTTGCTTTGAGCTTACCGAAGAATTACTTGGTGTTTAGCCAATCAAAGACACAACTACGGTAAAGATTTATTCCAATGCTTTTGAGAACTGTGTTGAAATAACTGGGTTGGTGTGGAACACGATAGCAACCGTTGGAGCACGTGCTACGACTGAAAACAAACCTAGCTCTTGTGACGTTGATTAAAAAATAGTTAAAGAGCATCCTGACCATAAACTTTTACTTCATATTCAATCAGGAAAGTTTATTTAAAGCTGCGTTGAAAATCGAGCATTTTATTCACCTAGTTGTCAGTGGAATAAACCTCATCGGATTTAGGGCACTTTAAGCACAGGCAGTTCAGAGCAAATGGAAATCCATGACCTCTGCCCTATGTGCCGTCTTCGGCCCGAGAGGAAATAACTAACTAAGTTCAGAGCACTGATTGAAGATTTGGAAACTAAATATTTTGATACAAAATTGCCAGGCTCCAGCGTATTCAGAACAGTGCCGCACGCCTGGTTATGTGCAAATCGAAGCGGGTCTCAGCAACCGCCCTTCTTCGCTCCTTACACTGGCTACCTGTTAAGGCAAGAATCGAATACAAGATCGCATCAATTTGTCACCAGTGTTTAAACAACAAAAGAATGCCATTGTACCTGAGTGAGCTCATTTCACCATATGTGCCACAAAGAGACCTGCGTTCAGCGGATTCCTCATTACTTGCTGTGCCGCGTTCTTCCCTCCAGATGTGCGGAATGAGTGCTTTCTCATCATTTGGCCCGAAAGTGTGGAACTCACTTCCCCTCGGGCTTAGACAGACCGCCTGCTATGACAATTTTAAAAAGAACCTAAAAACTCACTATTTTAATACCTACCTCTAGAAATTGTAGAAATTGTTTATCTTGTAAATAGTCTGATTGTTCATACGTGTTATTACCTCAGCCATTTGTTTGAAGCGCATTGAGCCTACATTATGTTTGTTAAATGGCGCTATATAAGTGTTATCATTATTATTATTATTATTATATTATCTACCACAGCAGTGCTCGCTGGCTAAGCAAATGAGTATGGGATATTAAGGAAGAAATAGTTATGTTCCTGGAAATGAAAGGTTTCGTTTGTTACGTTGCTACTAATATTGTTAATGGAGAGTGGAAGTCAGAATTCATGTTTGCTATTGACATTGTGGCAAAGTTGAATGAACTGAAAGTCAAACTTCAGGGAATAGCTTGTTTGCAATTGACTTGTATGTGCATGTTAAATCATTTCAGGCAAAGCTTTCCCTGTGAAAATAGGTTTCGCTATTAACCTTTGCTGAAACGGAAAACCTTTCACGTGAAAGGGCTGACAAGTACAAAGCTCAGTTGGATACATTAGCTGTGGAATTCGAAAGGAAATATCAAGACTTCAAAAACCTGGAACCACTCTTCAGTAACCTCTTTTCACCATTTATTGCAGAAGCTGATTCAGCTCAGTGGATATACAATTAGAGCTGCATGACTAAGAAACACATTACGACCTGTTCGAGAAGTTCAAGTCAGTTCTTCTACTGGAGTTGTATAGATGGTGGCCAGCAGCAGCAATGGCACTCTTACAAAAACTGTCAACACTGTAGACCACATTGACACTCTTACAAAAACTGTCAACACTGTAGACCACATTGACACTCTTACAAAAACTGTCAACACTGTAGACCACATTGCGGCTGATGCAAAGAGCCATCGCTATTTTTAATTATCCCCTTAGGAAATACAATCTGGTCCATCTGGGTAACAAAAGGACAAGTCTTACGAAGATGACGGCTGAATGGTTTAGTACCCAGTTGGTTGGGTGAAGTAGGAAGGTGGCTATGAATCAGCCTTATTAATAATTTTAAAATAATTTACTTTAAAAATAAACAATAGGAATTGAATTTGTCAAACGAACAAGATTTCATTTTAATATTCAATAATATTTAATAATCCATATTTTTATTATTTATATAATTCTTTAAAATCCAGTGTTTCTGGTTGGATACAAAGTAAAGTACTAGTATACAAGTGCTAAAAACAAGTGATGATATTAGTGTTATTGAAAAATATTTTTTCTTTCATATTATAATAAAATAAAGAGTTTTAAAATATAAGGTTTTCTAAAAATATTAAAAAATAAATAGCTGTAATAAAATAAGCCAATAAGCATAATAAATTATGCTTTCACAGCATGAAATGAAAATAAATGAACATAAAATATTTGATACCACTTCTCAATCACATTAATTGCTCCTTTTATAGATTTCAATATCAATCATCCTTATAATATTAAAACAATTGTCAGAATAAAGCTTACCCATAGAAGACTGGCTAAGTTGTATGCAACTTCTTTATAAGGAAAAAAAAGGACTGCAGTATACAGATAAATCTTTCTATAAGGTACATTGGAATTACATATGTGAGGATTTTGGTGAATCAAACAATAGCGGAGCAATTTCTAAGTAACACCCAGTTTGGCTAAAGGAACGCAAGATATTGTACGTATGCAATCGTAACTTTAGAGAATATTTCTGAAAAGTTTTGAGAATATCAATAAGTGACTTTTTAGTAGACACTTAAATTAATTTGACATAAATCACATAATAAAAAAACTGTGGGCTTCAATGAAAAATATACACAACGAAAAGAAATTTCTTTTTAAAATATTACTGCACTATAAACCAAATATTTAGATGTAATAGCGTCAATTCATGGTCTAATTTTAAAACACAAATGTAAAAAAACAAGTTTTTGACAATAAATCCTTTATATACGAGACATAACTAAAAGAATGTTCATTTTAATATGCAGCGCAAAACAATCCAAAGCCACACAATTTTAGTTATGTCTTGTAAAACATGTTTAATATAAGGCGCACCGATTGGGAATATATTTTTAGAAAGTATTGTCAATATAATACGCACCTTATTGCGCGACAGGAAAGGTCGTTCAATATAATGCGAACCGTGACACTCTATCTAAAAAATTAACATGGTACATAGAGATAAATAGAATATTCTAAAAATGCAATACTTTATTTACAGTACATTTGATCGATATGAAATTTTGATACATCATTTTTATTATCTGCACGAGTCTGCCTTCAATTTTTCAGGTCGCTAGCTCACGAGGAAGTGGGTTAAAAATCAATCCAAAGTTTTTTGGGCAAGCAAGCAAACAATCAAGTAAGGTCTCAACCAGACACCACGAAATAATTAAAGGATTTAAAAAGTAGATCCAAACTTCATGGAATTAACGCAAGCTACGGTTAAGTTTTTGTCATTGAACTTCCCCCCATAACCATTAGACATATACGCTCTTTCTGTGACAGAAAAGATTAAAATCTTTTAGCAAAGAGTTAAAGAGAGAAAATTTGAAAAATTATTCAGAATCTCAAAAAGCCTCGAAGAAAATTAAGAAATGAAATTTAAGCTTTTATAGTTGACACTGCCTTTATTTAAACCCAGTGTCAGTGGCGTCGCGTTATTAGGCACTGGAAAACTCGGAGGAGTTCTGTGGGTTAAATTGTGAAGGGGTGACACCATGAGCTACCGTCCCGAGTGACACCATGTGCTACCGCCCCGGGTGACACCAACCCTAGTGATGCCTGTGCCCAGTGTAAGACATAAAATATTTTGTTAAGTCACCTAGACCGAATAAATCGGAACCAACTTGTAATTTGAACTCTAATCTGGTTATAGCGTCAGAAGAAGTTCTGCTACTCATAAATTGACTGTTGAGACACCCTCAACTTCTATATCATAATCTTTTACCAAGACTCACACTAATATTATTTGATGACTAAATAACCAATTCCTACCTCCCAACAATTGTTTAGACTGATAATCTTTTAAACATTTTATACTTAAAAAATGAAATACAATTTCCTAGTATTTTCATTTTCTGTTATAACAAATCAGCTTTTCACTGCATTAATGAATGTAATATTCCATTAAAAATTTTAACACATGTTTATGTTACATCATAGAAAAACATTTATTTTATATATNTATATATATATATATATATATATATATAAAAAATTCGGAATTTGTAAAAAAAATCATTTTAAGTAAAATTAAATGTGCTTTAAAAAAATTAATTGTGGTTATAATCCTTGTAGATCTGTTGTTCAATCTTTTACTTTGCATCAACTTAGATTCTTTAAATCTCTGATGTAGCCACTATTTTCTTGTCCAATGTGTCTATTGTTGTGTAAACATTTGTACCTGATTTTAAAATATTAAAAAAGGTTTGTTTTTTTTTTTGTAATATGGAAAAGGATAAGTTCTATTATATTATAGACTACTTTTTATCTCTTTTCTCTACTGTAAGACAGTATGCTATTTTCTGATTCCTGATTAACAGCAGTTCATTGTAGGATCTTAACAATTTGTTTAAACTTGTTCGGAATTTATGACATATCAGTTGCTCTTATAAAATCATTCATATTTACCAGTATGTTCAGTTGATTAATGTATTTGCACTTGATTTTTTAAACATTTTTGTTAGACACAGTAGTGAAAAGTTTCAAATTGCTACTTAACACTTTGAGTTCCCTTTAAGATTGTTTGCTTCAAAGAAAGAGATAGATTTATTTCCATTGTCCTTACCTTCCACCCACTGTGCCTGACAAAGCCTGTCAACATTTCTTAATGTTGTATTGTTTTTCTTCTTTATATTCATGCTGTGTGGCAAATTATGGACGCTTTCTTGGGAAGACTGGGGTGCTATAAACTGACCGCTCCTTTTAAAGATGAAACAGAAAAAAACGTTAACTGTATTACTGTCAAGGTGTCTTTACTAAGAATTAAAGAAAAAAATATTGTGCCCCAAAACAAATAAATTATCAAGAAATACACATTTGCATTATTCCTAGTATTAAGGCCTTCAAAACTGAACTCAAAACACAATTTATTCAAACTTAACTGTGTTGCCTAACAAAGCAAAATTTCTCTGATTATTCAGTGAACCTTTTGTGTGCCATCCATGTCAATACACGTTTTGTTTAGTTAAGTAGATTAATATATGAATTATTTGTATTCAGTGCATACACACTCACAAACATATATCAAAGGTGTCATTGGGGGAGGGTGCAAGAGGTGACACCAAATCTCCATATGTTTCCATAATTTAAAACTGGCAGAATCAGATAAGATTCTTGGGGGTAAGTCATAAGCGGGGGACATTATGAGCTACCGCACATGGCTACACCGACCCTAATAATGCCTTTGACATATGTGTGTTACAATTTTTGTGTAGACTGCAGTGAGCCCAGCAGGGGTACTTTGCAGTATTAGTTTTCAAATTATTAATATTTATTTTATCATTTGTATAAATCATTAGTTAGACTGAAACAAATTTTACTTTATTTATACTGATACAAAAACTTGTAAAAAATATTTTTGTTCACTTCTAATAAAGTAAATTTACTAGTTAATGCTTTTGAAAAAATACTTCTTCTGATATATGAAATATTTTTTTGTTATTGGAAAAAGAAGTGTCATTTAAATCATTGATGAACAGGGCGGCCCTAGAGTACGTGGGGCCCAAGGCAGCAAACTATGGGCCCAGGTACAAGCCAGCAGAAGAGGAGCGAGATCCATGCAAAAATTAGCATTTCTACAAATATTAAAATAATGGGGAGTGGGGATAAAAATTACTCAAATTTTTACTCTATGACAGCATTGACACATCAATGAATACAGTTTTATTCATTTATTTTAAGATCCTAAACCTCAAATAGGATTTTACTAATTAAAAAGTTTTGTTTTAATATGCTAATTGATAGTTTATATTTTCATGTTAACAATGTAAACTATAATATCTACTAGCATTGGTTTGCTTGTATCTTCTACTTCCACCTTGTTTTTACAACTTACAAACAAATCTTGTGAGATTTCGCGGCTGCAAAATCTTAAAAATAAGTTCATTATTGTCAAGATCTTTAGCAGCATTATTCTCAATGGCCAAAATAGCTTAGTTTCTAAGATTAATATATCATACAGAATAGGACTGCATAAAGCTTTTTTATTAAAAAAACAAATTACACAGACTATTTGTGTAAGGAAACAATAAATTAAAGCTTTATTATCAACTAATACAAATAATGGTAGACGTTTCGGCTCATGCCTTCATCAGTACAAAAACAATTACATGTACTTACATATATATTAATATATATGTAAGTACATGTAATTGTTTTTGTACTGATGAAGGCATGAGCCGAAACGTCTACCATTATTTGTATTAGTTGATAATAAAGCTTTAATTTATTGTTTCCTTACACAAATAGTCTGTGTAATTTGTTTTTTTAGTTTCTAAGCCTGTTTTGAATCATTGGTGATCGCCGGCAGGTTTCCATAAATTTGTATTTCAAAAATCTTCTTTCTTCTGAAGCCATGGTGATAAGAATCATTAAAACTATTTTGCAGTGAAAATTGTGTGCTAGTAAAGTCAGTATATTATAAATCTTGTTTAATGTACGAAACTGCAAAATCTTAACTGGATATGTGTAGGTGACTGCAGGAACAGAACATGGAACTCAAAGTTTGCAACTCCTCAGCAAGCATAAAAACCACCAAAATCCTTAGGGTTGTCGTATGCACTGAGTTTTTTTCCAAATTTATACTGCAATTCAGTAGAACTTTCTTTTTGTGGGGTTTTTTTCGATTTTATTTTT
>MUZC01000646.1:82780-97203 GCA_002072015.1 Radix auricularia | reverse complement strand
TTTTTTGGTGGTTGTTAATGTTGTAAAGGATTACATTTATAAAGAAAACCAAGCGAGTAATGATGCCTTCTAAGTGAGTGTCCATTGTCATGAGTTACATATCAACAATCTGGTTAAATAGATATGAGCAAAATTTTTCTAGTCATCTACAAATCCTTCATCTCCTCCTCCATTTGTGATTTTTTTTTTTTTTCGCTCAATCGGCTCTTTGAAAATGGGTACAACTTCTAAGTCAGCGGCAATGTCTTTCGAAATTGCATTTGCTGTTTCAAAACCGTCATTTCTGTAAGATTTAAACCATTAGAAAATATGTTCCATGCTGACACCTGCAGTTGCCAGATCAACAGAAATATTTTTTAATTCTTTGCAGATTTAATTAAATTGTATCATTACGTCATACAAAAAACATTTGACATCAACAAAATGAGCTCATTTGGAATACTATTTCCCAAATAGTGATCATGTTTTCATCAATGTGTATTCATCATATATGTTTCTGCAAAACCGAAACAAATTTTGCTAGCTGTTCAAAAAGAACCAAAAAGTTTTCCTTGCGGGCCTGGTGTAGTTTATCGAAAAACCTACGAACTTCCATTTTGCGCTCAGCAAGAAAACGAACAATGGCCAAAAGAAGTTGAAATTGCCTAAACTGTGCCAACAAGCCTTTCTACCTCATGTTTATTAATTTTTTATTTTTTTTTGTCAATTAGACATCATTTTGTTAGCCTGTTTTCCCGTCTCAAACTATTACAAAGTAGCTGTCATATGTTACTTTGATCTTTCTCATACTGGCACTACTCCAGTCACAAGTCCCCTCGGATCCCAGAGCAAACAATGTGTTGCCAAAAAGTTTGCTACAGAGACAAAACATTTTGTTCTTAGATGCCGAATATAAAAGTCTTTTTTTCAGTTGACAACTTCTCCAACTTCAATATGTTGTTTGTAAACTTGTATAAAGTAGTAAAATTGCTTAGGCAAACTGCGAGGCCCTGAAAAGCGTGGGGCCCCAAGGCCGTTGCCTTGTTGATGAAAATCGATTGTGTTACTATTAATATTATATTACTCCCACGAAAGGCCATGTATGCTTTTTTAATTTAAATTCAAGAACATTGATTAGAATATTAGAATTTACTCTAATAGTAATATGCTAACATTTAATACATATGAGAATGCATTATTTCTAAAATCACTTAGCAGAATTTAATATTGCATGTTATATTTTTAAATTCTTAATTTATTTTAAAGAAATCAAAAATATAATTCTTCCAAATAAATAAACAATGATGTTGTTGTTACCCTACCACAAATAAACAGTGTAACATTGATGCGTCATGGCACCAACGCTGTTTAGCATCATGTTTTCTGCCATGCTGACAGAAGCCTTCAGAAACGAGGATGTTGGTGTCAAACTGAGGTACCGTACAGAAGGCAAACTGTTCAACTTTCGGAGGCTTCAGTCAAAAACCAAGGTCAGGACAGACACAACCAGGGACGTTCTATTTGCAGCCGAATGTGTACTCAATGCTGCCTCAGGAAGATCCTTGGTATAAAGTGGCAGGACAAAACTCCAGACACAGTGGTACTAACCAAAGTAAGCCTCCCCAGCATCTTCACCCTCCTGATGCAGTAATAGCTTCGCTGGGTAGAGCACCTAGCCCGAATGCCAAATGGGAGACTACCAAAGAGACTCTTCTATGGCGAGCTCCAGCATGGCCAGCGGTCCCACGAAGGACAAAAGAAACGCTTTAAATACACATTGAAAGCCTCGCTGAAAGCATTTGCAATAAATCCAGACACGTGGGAAGAAGCTGCAATGGACCGGTCCACCTGGCGCCAATCCATCCACGAAGATGCCGGGACATGAGATGCAAAGGGGATCAACGCCGCAGAAAAGAAGAGGCAAGCCCGAAAGGCCCGCGCTGTCAAACCTCCAGGAGACAACCCACTCGTCCCATGTCCTTTCTGTTCCCGAACCTTCCATGCCAGGATCAGTCTCGTCAGCAATCTGCGCACACATAGGCAAAACCAGTCCCAGCAACCATCGGATGACTAGAGTGTTGACTCGACGGACGAACAACACCACAAATTAAATATATTTAATTCATTCTTGAGATACACATATCATACAGAATGGGACTGCATATAAACACATAGTTCGACATTGACTGCTGATCTCTATAGGATAAATTTAAGATTTTATTATGGACAAGAGCCTAAATATAAAACTAGGTAAATTAAAGCAACCTAAGTATCTTAGTATTCTTAGCACTAAATTTGTCTAATTTGCTCTCTCACATTAGTTTCCTGCCGTGTTAATTGTCAGTACTTTTTTTTAGAGCTTTCTACTTCAACTTACCTCCTCCTAATGACAAATATTGTAACAATGATAACCACAAATATTGATCCACCTACAGCTATGCCAACAATGTAGAAAATATTAAGCTCTGAAAAAAATATGTTAATATGACTAAGCAATCAAAGAATACCTTACATAGAAAATTAAAAACCACCAAATTAAAAATAAAAAAAAAAATTTCATTTACATTCTAAACATAAATACATTTTCTATAAATATTATAATGCATTATCAATATTGCAGCTGAGATTTGTGCCAGCCAAACAACACCTTACTATGCAGTGGCTAACTTAAACTTGTGAACACTGCTTCACGAGCCCCAATTGACTTCAAGATATGAAAAGGGGAATCAAAGAAATAATTTTACATAATATCTTTATAATTTTAACTGGCTAAGGATTTAAACGCAAATAAATTATTCCTAAATGAAATAAAGTAGTCTGATTTTTTTTTTTTTTTAAAATTGTTAAATTCTCTACTTACTTAATTTTGATGCATTTTCTCTAATCCTACAGATACTGTCAACACATTCCAGATTTTTGGAACATTGTGCGGAAGTGTTGCACATGCTGTTCTCTCCTAAATCTAAATGAAGTTATGATACAGTTACAGCAATATAGAATGTAGGTTAATAAATGTTTTAAAAAATTTCATAATATTGAATTCAGTATTTTGACCAATGTTAGAAGTAACTCTTCCACACACAAAATTGACAATGATACTTAAAAATAAAAAATTTATGTTATGAAGATTGTATTTTTATTGTGGTCATTTACATTTATATTTTTTTTATTACTGTAAATATGTAAAACAAAAAAATCAATTTAATGACCAGAGAAATTTTGATCCTTTTTAGTAGAATTTTGTAGCAATCAAATTTTAATAGTCTCAACAAAAAAATACATTTATAACAACTTAATTAAAACATGTTATCTTACTTGAATAAGATGATTCATTGGTATCAAAGAGATCTTTTCCTATACATTCACATTTTCCATTTACACAAGTCAGACTGTCAGAACATTGCCTGGTTTCATTGCAGTCGTCTCCTTTTAAAAGTTCTGGATAAAATATATAGAAAAGAGGTTGATATTTAAGAGTGTTTTAAAAATTGTATCTGTGAATAGATTGAACCAAATAAAATGTGCAACCAGCCATTTACTAAATTAGAGCATTCTTTACATGAAAACTTAAATATTCATAAACATAATTTGACATAAAATGAACAATTTATTATATTCTGTTAATTAATTATTTTACCTTATTACGTCTATGACAGAAGATTATAACATCAATATCATTTATTATCAGTGAAAAACAACCTATCCTTGTGTTTAAAATCTATACAGTGTTTTTGCCCATCCCATATCTGAGTATCTCAATTTATCTGGGACCATCTGCTGTTATAGACATTGGAAATTTAACAACATACACATTTTCAAAATGAAAATTAATGAAACATAAAACTTTAAGTGTTGTATTTAAAACATTTTCTTATTCTGTATGCAAGAAAAAAAAGAACAAAAAATAACTACAGGAGCTCACTTACAAACTTACGAACACATTAAGTGTTTATCGAATGGAAATCAGCTCAGGAAAAAGCAAGATATTTTTAACACGTCTGTTGCCAGTATAGAGAACATCATAATGAGCAAACAAATGTTATCAAAGGTACCTTACTACAAATACCTAGGAGACATTATTTTTATAGATGGTACCTGAGAAGCTAAAATTTAAGCTAGCATTTGGTTGGCGATGGCAAATATGACAAAAATTAATCAAAATAATTTTCATTAATCTAAATATGGGCCAGCAAAAACATTAGCCTTCTAACAAAGTTCAGGCTTTACAGAGCTCTTGTGAAAACCATTGTCATATATGGATGTGAGTCCTGGACACACCTGGCAACAACTGAAAGCAAGCTGCAAGCATTTGAAAACAAATGCATGAGAAACGTTCTCCAGATCTCTTATGTAGAACATGAGACCATTGAGAATGTCTGGGACAGAATAACCTCCTTTGTGGATCATCAATAGTCAAAACCCTTATTGTGATAATTAAGAGACACAAGCTGGCTTTATTTGATCAAGCTCTGTGAAATAATAGCCTGACTAGAATCATCCTTCATGGCACTGTTAAAGAAAGCTGGCAATGAGGTTAACAGTGGAATAGTTGGTTTGACAACATAAAATACTGGACAGGGTTGAGGTTGAATGAATTACTGACTACCTCTCTGGCTAGTCAAATATAGAGATCATTGTCTGTTGATGTGTCAATGCACTCCCCCCCCCCCAACAACACAATGGTCACAGGATTGATGGTGATGATGCAAGAGCAAACACATAAACATTTTATTATTCCCAAATGATGGTGTAAAGTGATTTGCATGATCAAAACATGAAAAATAACACAATATCAACTTGTAAAACTTTTTTAAAAATTCAAAGTAAGAAAAAAACCGTGGATAAGCATAGGATGCAATAATTTGTGTATTAAAGGGGCCTCGGTAATAAAAAAATAAGGCAAGATCAGAAATAATGACTTTCACCTGAATACATAATTTAATGCCTCATTACTTTGGCTGGTCAAATGCAATAATTAAATGGATAAAAACATAGAAATATTGGAAGGAAAAAAAAATATTACTTACTGGCAAGGCAAACTTTGGAGCTATTTTCATAAACATGTCCAGAATAACAATCACAAACTCCATTGACACAAATGAAATTGTCAAAACATTGTGAAGACTGCTGACACTTACTTTTATGAGTGAGTTCTTTAAAAACAAAAATATATATATATAAGATATTTCAAGTTTAATATTTGAAATAACTATGTATTAAATTATCGTATTTATCTCACCATTCTTCTATGTGATGATAACAGTAAATAACAGCTTACTCAAATGACATTTGCCAGTAGTGAAGTCAAAGAATTCACTCTCTGTGCAGTTACACCTTCCACTGATACAGCTTATTGTGGCCATGCACTGAGAATGGTCTGTGCATTGGTTCAATATGCCCAACCCTGAAATTTTTGTTTCCAAAATAATTTCTGGGATCAATTTATATTTTTATATATATATATATGTTTTGATTACTGTTACTAGTAGTAACAATGGTATAAATATTATAGCATGTATTTTGCATTATTTCTTTGTTAATTAACGTTTGATTTGATATAAGATAAAGTAGGAGAAAGATTTAAAAATTTAATCTTATATACTGTACAGCCATTTATAATTTCTAATAAAATTTATTATAATAAATTATGATATTTAATTGCATATATTTGCATGTGCATAATAAAAAGACTCATGAAAGAAATAGTTTGTGTTTGCAATTTTACTATAAAAATAATTTTTTGCTTTTTAACTTACTGTTCTGACAAACTTTGCTTCTTTTATTATAAAACTCTTCAAATTTACAATCACAAATTCCAGAGATACAAGTTAATTTTTCTTTACATTGTGTTGTTGTATTGCATTGTCCTTGATATCCAGTTCCTAAAAGAACATAAGGATGTACTCAAATTTAGCAGAAGAATATATTTAAGAAGTATATAATAAATAGACATATAATGGTTGATGTTGTATTTATAAAGAGTTAAAAATTTTAATTCCTTATGCAATGTATATAAATCCTAAACAATTAAACAAGATCTACGAGACTTAAAAACAATTCAGACTTTATTTTAGATTGTTCTGAAAAATTATAGTTTTTTAAATTATAAAGTTTGATTTGTTTCATTAATAGCTTTACAAATATCCATGATTAGAATATGAAATTTGTCTCTCAATTTCACAGTATTAATTCATGGCAAATAAATAATGTGAACAATTTCTATGTTTATAAATTTTTTTCTCAACTTAAATTCTAATAAAAGTCAAAATAGTTAAACTGTATTTTATTGTAAATAGACATTATATCATTTCATTGTGAACATACCACATTTTTTTTATTTTCTGAAAAAACTGAAGTAAGTTTTCACTCTAATAATTCTACAATATAAAATGTCATTAAATAAATAGCAAACAATCAAACATTTAAGTGGAACCTATATTTTAAGTTGCCCGAGGCACATGACATCATTTAAGGATGATCCCTTTACCAAATAAAACGGAATAGCCAGCCTTTCATGACTCAAAGTTTTACTTTACATCTTAACAATATACAATCTTGTTTAAAAGCAAAGATTTCAAAGTACTTTTATAAAAGATTTATTCACTATTCATTTTTGTCTCCTTTGAAAGAGAATTCAACTTGTAATTAAATAAAATACAGAAATTTTGCTTACTAGTATGACATGTTTTTGTAGTGAAATTATAAAATTCTTCAAAAGTACAACCACAAACACCAGAGAGACATTTTAAATTTTCTTTACAGTGTGTTGTTGAACTGCATCTCTCTTGAGCTTCAACCCCTAAAAAAAATGATTTAAAAGTCATATTATTGAAATATAATTAAGTGGCTAAAAATGTTCACAAAAAAGTAAAATTATTCATAAAACAAAGTTAAAGTCAAGGCAGATTTTTAAAAATTTTCAACCAGTATTTTGTAATGTTGCTTTTGAATACTTCAAATTACAAATACATGTTAAGTAAATTAACTTACCATTTTTTGAAAGCAAATACAAAAAATCTATTTCCAAATAACATAATAAATTTCACTATCAAGGAAAATCCTAATTTACAATTCATACTTGTTTTGCAGTATCCAACAGCACTGTCAAAATAGTTGTCTTTGATACAGTTACATTTACCAGCCTGACATACTAATTTATCTTGACACTGTACTTGATAATCACAATTTCCATAGGCTGGAAGCTCTTATTGGAAAAAAAAAAGTATTTCAGAATTAATAGCAACAAAAATCATCAAACAGTTTCAGTATTCCTTAACTCTATTTATTATGTCAAATAACTAATACAATTAATTTTCTAGATGAATTGGATAATAAAATACCTGCAAAGTTGGAACTGGCATTAAAGAAGAATTTAAAGTGTAGATATACATACATGTTTTATAAAAAAAATTCTGTCCGATTTAGGAATATATCAAGACAATATTTAGTGAAGAGTAATTTATAAGAGTAATTATGATTTTATTTTATTTAGTACTTTGAAAAATAAATATTGGTAAAAAAAAAAATGTTCTTTTAATTCTAACTTATATATAAAAAAATTACATTCACAGCAATAGGGATTTTAAGTATTTATAAAGAGCATTATTTAATAAACAAAATATTTAATTGTTGAATTAATTTGGGATATTTTTAAAGGCTATCTGGTCTTTCTTTATTTAAAATATACAGCTTATATACAATATAATTTTTGTTTTTATACATTATTATAAACCATTCACACTATTTTAAATAAAACTTACATCTAGTGTTAAAAATACAATCAATTTGGTTTGACATACTTTCTTATAAAGAACTTAACAATAATGGTCAGGATTTAAAAATCAATGGGTGAAACTGAATAGCCTACAAGTGTCACATTGAGGCAAACAAGTAAGGAATATGCTTTTCCATTAAAGCACAAACAAAAACATATGTCAAAGACATACTTTTTAATTATTGTGAGGAATTACCATGCAACATATGCAGCACTCTAGGTACTGTATATAAACTTATTTACATTTTCATAAATTCTTTAAAATCTATTTGGAATATCATATTTTAAAATTACGAAAAAAGTAAAAGCAGACATACTTGTTTTGCAAAAACCTGAACTTGTTTCCAAATATTGATCACTGCTGCAAATACATTTTTTATTTTCACAAACCAAAGTTGCCTGACACTGACTTGAATTGGTACATGAACTATAAGCATTGTATCCTTTGATTTGAATGAAATGAAACATATATTATAATTATATTTTTAAATTTAAAATCATAAAATTTTTTCTTTTTCAATCTAAATTTTCCATTTTAAAACATACAGTGTATCATTTTGTATTCAGCATAATAAGCCTTAAATGATTGTTCAGGCTAATTTATTTGAAGTATTTTCATTTCAATAATCTTTATTTATAATTAAGATTTAATTTAGTTTAATTTGACAGTTTATATTATTACATACTTTTTTGGCAAGTCATGCTACTGGTGTTAAAAAATTCTTGAATAGAACATTCACAAATTCCAGACACACAATTTAAAATTTCTAAACATTGAACTGATGAGTTGCAGTTTCTTCCTTTACTTATTCCTGTAAAAAAAAATATGCGTAGACACAATTTATTTTCTTTTACAATTAATTGATGAGCTGAAAAGATTTCATTTTATATATCTTATCTTATCTAATCTGTTACAGACACTCCTTCTATGCAGAAGATTATTGCGTCCTAGATCTATTGTTTGTGTCTAGTTCTGCACTCTTATTAGAGTTTTAAATAATGATAATTTGTGCGCTTTCCTGGTTTCCTCAGTTTTGTACTTCTTAATCCCAATGGGCTATTAATTTAAATACATTTTTATTTTATTTTCCCATGACATCATTCCCAAACCATAAAGTGTAACTTACGTATTTAGCTTTCCTATATTATTTGCTAAACAAAATGTTCTATTAAATCATTCAACAAAGAAACAATTAAAAACAAGTAAAAATTTAGCATACTCATTTTACAAATTCCATCTAGATCATCAAAAAACTTTTCTTTAATACATGTACATTTTCCAGCCACACAGATCAATGTATCTTGGCACTGATTTGAGTTTTCACAAGTCCCATATGCTGAGAGTTCTAATCAAGTTACAAAAAAAAAATTAAGCGAACAAAACATTATTTTATTTTAAATTTCTTACAAATGTTTATAAAAATAATTTTTGATGAATATGAGACATAGGATCTTTTTGAAATCTCTTATTATTATTTTATTTATTAAAAACAGAAATATAACAGTTGTTTAAGTATTTATTGACTGTAATATTGATGCTAAATATCCTTTGTTTAATGCTAAATATTACTTCATGCTGTAAAATAACTCTACAAGTGTCATAAAGTGAAATATAATTTTAGAAAACAGCTTTTTAGTAAGACACAAAAGTATCTTTTTAAGAGACATACTATTTAATTTTCTCTGAGTTAAATACATCCAACATATACAGTACACTTAATATATTATTTTAATTTATATGCACTCTAGTAAAATGCAAAAGATCTATTTATGAAATCATATTTCAATAGTAAAAATTGTCAATTTATATTGCTTTCGTATACATACTTGTTTTGCAGTGACCTGAACTTGTTTCAAAATAACTATCATTGCTGCAAATACATTTTGTATTTTCACAAACCAAAGTTGCCTTACACTGACTTGAATTTGTGCATGAACTGTAAGCGTTGTATCCTTTGATTTGTATAAAATGATACATTTAATATATTTATATTTTTAAAGCTAAAATTTTAAACAGTATTTTTTAAATTCTAAATAGTACATTCTAGAACAAACATATTAGTATTTGACATAATAAAGTCATACAGGCTAAATTATTTCAAATATTTTCATTTCAATAAAGTTTATATTCAGTTAAGAGTTAATTAAGTTTAATTTGATGGCTGAAATTATACTTACTGTTTTGGCAAGACATGCTACTGGTGTTAAAAAATTCTTTAATAGAACATTCACAAATTCCAGACACACAATTTAAACTTTCCAAACATTGAATTGATGAGTTGCAGTTTCCTCCATTACTTATTCCTGCAATACAAAAGTAATAGTAACATAAAATTTATTATTTTTAAAACAAGTAATGGAGGAGCTGAAAAGATATTGTTTTTAAATATGTAAAATTTAAATTGAACATATAACTTATTTAAGTTATAAAAGAAAACCACCTACTGTAAATTGGATGACAGAATATATTGGGAGTTTCTATAATTATTTTATGTCTCATTTAATAATACAAGTTTGAAACAGAATTCATTAAATATTATTGTTAATCTTAATCCAAATTTAACAATGATTTACATGTTGCATATTTTTTCCTATTGACTTTGTTCACAATCATAAAGGATATTTTATATATAAAGTAAAGTAGTAAAGTCCCCATTTCCAGCCATGCTAGCGTTCACAAGTTTTATTGAACCATGGCTTATGAGGAAGAGATTGTGTGACTCTCTACAATCTCTGTACCACAGCTCAGAACGCTACAGCTAGACCATTGTGCTCCTTAATTTATTCATAGCTATCCCTTATTATTTGATTTAAAAAATACTAACTTAATCTCTCCTCTAATAAACATCTTACTGCACCCAAATATAAAAATTAATAATTGCATTTATAAATTGAAAAGAAGTGTACATACTTGCTTTGCAAATGCCATCTATACTGTGTAGAAACTTCTCTTTATTACACGTACATTTTCCTGACAAACAGATCAATGTATCTTTGCACTGATTGGAATTTTCACATGTGCTGTATGCTGAAAGTTCTATTAAAGATAACCAAAACATAAAAATAAATTGTTTTTCAATTTAAATCTCTTAAAAAATACAAACAATAAAAAGCTTAAGTGAATATGGGAATTTTATTGTTTCCAAACTCTCAGATATTGGTGTATTTATTAATAAATTAAGCACATCAATTCCTAACTATTTTTACTTGTTTATAAACTTTGTTAATTATGAATAATGAATTTTGCTTAACACTAAAATAATACTTCATGGAGCAGATAACCTTACAAGTGTCAAATATGTTTAACATAAGTGTAGTGGACAGCTTTTGAGAAGTACACAAACAGTAGGTATTTAAGAGACATACTTTTAAATTTTCTGTGTCTTATATAATTTAACATATACAGCTCACAAAATAAAGTATTTTAAGTTATATGCATGTAAACAATCTATTTAGCAAAACATGGTTTAATTGTTCAAAATTATTATTTTCCTATGAATTTGGTTAGACATACTTGCTTTACAAAGACCTGTGTTTGTTTCCAAATAACTATCATTGCTGCAAATACATTTAGTACTTTCACAAACTAAAGTTTCCTTACATTGCGTTGAATTGGTGCATGAACTGTGAGCGTTGTATCCTTCAATGTGTAGAAAACAAGACAAAATATTCTAGTTATATTTTCAAAATTAAAAGTTTTTTTTTAAAAACTGTATTGATTTTGTTTTTATTTCAATTGTCAGATTTAGGAAAAACAATTTAATATTTTAAATAAAATATTTATGACCTGATAGAGGCAAACTTATTTTAAATATTTCCATTCTAATGAAATTAATTAATTTAATTTAAAATATATTAGATAGTTGATATAATAATTACTGTTTTGACAAGACATGCTACTGATGTTAAAAAATTCTATTGTAGTGCATTCACAAATTCCAGACACACAATTTAAACTCTCCAAACATTGAATTGATGAGCTACAGTTTCCTCTATGACCTATTCCTGAAATAATGAATATGTATGGAACAATTCTTTAATTTAAGAAATAAGGGAGGGGCTTAAAAGATTTTAAAAAATTTTTTTTATTTAAATTGAAAGTAAAACACATTCAAGTTATAATTGAACTATGTTAGGAAAATTTGATAACAGAACATATTGGGAGTTTCTTTTATAAGCTTTGTTTGAAACAGAACTCATTGAATATGTGTGTACCTTTAATCCCAATGGGATATTAATCTAAATTTTTAAAATTTTTATTATGCCATGACATGGTTCACAATAATAAAGAGTAATTTACATAAGCATTCCCTGATTATTTAATTTTTTTAATATTTAAATTAATCTTTCCACTATTGAATGATTAAAATCAAAATATTAAAATTCATTACATTTTAAAGTTGCATAAAATGTCAACTTACTTGCTTTGCAAATTCCATCCATATTGTCTAGAAAATTCCCTCTATTACATGTACATTTTCCAGACAAACATATCAATGTATCTTGGCACTGATTTGAGTTTTCACATGTGCTGTATGCTGAGAGTTCTAATAAGGATAACCAAACAGATAACATGAAAAATATTACTTTAATTTTATATTCAATATCTGAAAGATTTAAGTATAAATAAAGTTTATTTTATAAATGAGAAAGTTATTATTTTGAAAAGCTTCAATATTTTTTATTTGTTAAAAAAGAAAAAAAGATTCTCAGTATTTTTATTTTTACCAAATGCATTTATGATGACTAAATACTCCATTTTTAACACTGAAATAAATACTAAATGCAGCAGAATATACCTACAAGTGTTAAAATAGTGCAATATAATTAAATATGTCAAAAGCAACATGTATTTAAAAGGCATAATTTTCTATTTTCTGCATGGTATCTATTTTCAACAAATGCAGCACTCTTAAAATATTATTTTAATTTATGAACATTCTAACAAAATGCAAAAAGTATATTTACTACAATATACTTAAATAATACAAAATTATCATTTCATATCAATTTGGTTTAACATACTTGCTTTACAAAGACCTGAGTTTGTTTCCAAATAATCATCTTTCTTGCAAGTGCATTCAGAATTTTCACAAAGCAAAGTTGCCTTACATTGCATTGAACTGGTGCATGGACTGTAAGCACTGTACCCTTTGATGTGAATGAAAGGAGACATGTACTCTTGTCAGATTGGCAAAATTTTAAAATTTAAAAAAAAAATGTATTAATTTTTTTAATCTAAATTTTCCATTCTAGAACAAAGGATGTATTATTTAAAATAATGAGGTTTATGAAATTATAGAGACTAATTTATTGCAAGCATTTCTATTTCATAGCAATGTATTAATCATTAAGTTTTTAATGAAGCTTCATTTTACAGTTGATATTATACTTACTGTTTTGGCAAGACATGCTACTCATGTTAAAAAATTCATTTATAGAGCATTGACAAATTCCAGACACACAATTTAAACTTTCCAAACATTGAACTGATGACCTGCAGATTCCTCCATGACTTATTCCTGAAAAAAATAAAGTTGTATGAATAAATACTTAATTTTAATACAAAATGGAGAAGCTGATTTTGTTTCATATATTTTAATTTAAATTGAAAGTAAAATACAATCAAGTTGTAACAGAAATCTCATAGATAAATTGCATAACACAAACATATTAGGAGTTTCTAAATATTAGCTTATATCTCCTTCTATAGGCTTAGTTTGAAATAGAACTCATTAATTATGTTTGTACTTCTTAATCCCCAAGCGCAATTAACCTAAATATTATCTTTATTTTAATTATCCCATGACATTGTTCACAATGATTTCATTTAAATTTATAATAAGCTTTCCGTTATAATGTGTTCAAACAAATATTTAAATTCATCTTTCTTCTAATGCATCTTCAGCACCCAAAGATTAAATTAAGTATATTTAAAAGTTGAATAAAACATTAACATACTTGCTTTGCAAATACCATCCATACTGTCTAGAAAACTCTCTCTATTACATGTACATTTTCCAGACACACAGATCAATGTGTCTTGGCACTGATTTGAATTTTCACATGTGCTGTATGCTGGGAGTTCTAATAAAGATACCCAAAATATTTAAAAAAAAATATAAAAAAAAAATTAATGTTAATCACTTAAAAATTACAAACAATAAAAAGTTGTTATAAATATAAGAGTTTTGTTATTTACAAACTCGTAGATATATGTGTACTTTTTAATAAATGGAGAACAACATTTCCTAACTATTTTCAATAGTTTATAAACTATGTTAATTATGAATAATGATTTTGTTTAACACAAAATTAATACTTTATGCAGCAGATACCCTACAAGTGTCAAATGTGTTTACCATAATTTTCATAGACAGCGTTTGAGAATGACACAAACAGTATGTAATTAAGAGACATACTTTTAATTTTCTGCATAGTATATTTTTAATATATACATCTAAAAAAATAAAGCATTTATAGTTATATGCATTTTTCTGAAATGTAAACAATCTATTTAGCAAAACATAATTAAATTGTTCAAAATTATTATTTCATATCAATTTGGTTAGACATACTTGCTTTACAAAGACCTGTGTTTGTTTCCAAATAACTATCATTGCTGCAAATACATTTAGTATTTTCACAAACCAAAGTTTCCTTACATTGC
>MUZC01000646.1:54524-66872 GCA_002072015.1 Radix auricularia | reverse complement strand
ATATATATATATATATATACATATATACATACACACCCATATATATATACATAATATGTGACATTTTATATTTTTAAAGTTATCCCATGCATCTGATAGAAGATCAAAAACAGTATTTTCTAAATGAGGTTTTATAAACACATTAAGAATGTATCTGACCGTACCAACCATAGCCATCTATTTCACTTAATGACAATAAATCCGATATACTTTGAAATCTTCCAATCCAATATTTCAAAACTACATAAATGTGACATAGACGTTTCTTCCCTTGAACTCTTCTAAATCTGCGTCTTTTTGTCTGACGCTAGCTATCTCTTTATCCGTCTAGTTGTCTATCAATAAATCCTTACATTCATCCAAACATTTATCCACCCAAACGTTACATGTTGATCTGTCCATATATATATATATTGCCTCATCCGTTTAACTGTGGTATCTCCCTCTCTCTATCTCTCACTCATAGGCTTTCAAATGTAATACAAGTATTGTATTCACATATGATTTTATCTTTCTTCAATTGGCAATGTTTATGGCGAAATTTATTTTGAGTTTTAATGGAAAAAAATATATCATTAGAAATGTGTCAATAATGATGGGGAAAAAATCATCAAAAGTAATTTACCCTAAGGAGTCTAGATTTCAAAAACAACAATATAGTTCTAAAATGTTCCATTTAAGCTGCGGGGCTGGGCGAATGCGCAGGGTTCTTACATGCACCGTAAAATGGCTTGGCGCAGTAAATTTTGTAAAATAAAGCAACAGCAAAATGAACACTTTGCACATGAACGAATGAGTCTTAGAGCGAACATTTTTTCGAAGTAAGCAATATTCTTATTCATTGCTGTATTTTATTTTTAATTTTAGCTTTTTGAAAATATTATTTATTTTTAAAGTTACTCTTATTAGATATCTCTTCAACTAATGAAGATTGTGCCACACATTTTAACAACAATATATATATATATATANATATATATTATATACAAACTTAGATTGTAAACAAGGTATTACCATAAGTGTAAGTACCAAATTTTAACACAACAAATATTGAACAAATAATTAACAGCTGCATCCTTGAACGTATGCAGTCGAGAAGAGTTCAGAATATCTTCGATTAACGCTTCAACTGTTGCGCGCTGTCTATGAACCAAATACGACAGTTGAAGTGTTAAAGTGCTTAGCTGTCCTATTTTTTTTCTCATGGATTGAGCATAAAAATTGTATTAGTATTACGATGACTTCAAAAAAACAAAAAAAAAAACAACTGACTGAAGTGCTCACGTGATTGCATTGAAATGGAAGTTCCGCTAACGATAGTGTGGTATTTTCTGTGGCGCCTGATTGGTTGCACCAAACACTTATGTGGCATCCGCTTCTGTCAGTCACTTGACTTAACGCTGATTCTCTTGATTAGAGGATATCACCACAACAAAAACGATAAAAAGTAAAACTGAGTCAAAAATATACTGTTCTACCAAGAATGTTATAGTTTATGATAGGGGGTAGCTTAGAAGGAAATTTGTATAATTTATTTAGTTAAATTTTTAAAAAATGTGTGAGGTATATTATATATAAATTAAATATCACCCAAAAAATAAGCCAACTGTACAATAATTGAATAGAAAAAACCTCATGATATAATATTTCCCGAAAAAATGAATTAAATAACAAACTATTGAATAAAACATCACATTTATAATACTATACCCCAAGAATTGAATCTTATACCGCATGATTTCATAACATAGATATGAAAAAATGAATAAGTATCTTATAACTGAACTTATTCTTCACAGCCATAGCTCTCTTGTGTAGCGATTATCATTTTTCTCCACCAAATTCTTGCTTAATGGCCTCATTACTTTTTTTAACTTTGATTGGTCGAGAAATTTTCAATTTACATAAATTAAAGAGGCTACTGTTGACCGTTATCACACCATATAGACACAATTAATGATTCGGAAAAAGCAACACTGAATCAATATATGTAATTTCAATATGATCGTCTAATTTAATTCTGCTGGTCTAGATTTGATCAAAAAGATTTTTGATATATCAGGCACCATAAAGGTTACCAATGGAATCAGCAATTTTAGACCCACCAATGCATTAGTTAAGTCTATCGAGTTGCTCTCTTGCAATTAGTTACAGTTGAGCCTGAGGTAATTTGAGCTTGGAATTATTGTCCGCAATAGAATTGAAGTTTTAAACAGGTAATTGACAAATGTATGTTACCTGTACAAATATTTAAGATTCGGGGAATAGAAATAATTGTCCATTAAAGATATATTCATTTGAAATAAATCGTTTCTATGATAAGTCTAATTTTATATCAGAGGCTCTGAATCTGAGAGTTGCACAATCAAACATCAATCTTTTTTTCTTTGTCTTTCTGTCTCCCTCTACCTCCTTATCTCTCTTTCTCTCTCTCTCTCACTCTCTCTCTCTCTTTCTATCTCTGTCACTATCTCTCCCTCCCTCTTTACAATTCCTCCTCTCTCTCTTTCTATCTCAGTCTCTATCTCTCTCTCTCTCTCTATATATATATATATATATATATATATATATTAGGGCTGCGGAAATAACCGATTAATTTCTCGATTAATCGATAAAAATTTTTATCGATTAATATAATTTTAATCGATAAAATAGTGCTTAAATTGAAGAGTTTGTTTTAAATAACTTTTCCGATGTATTAATCAATTATTAATTATATATAATTAATAATAGTTTGCTTTTTTACGTAAAATCTTCTCCATTATATAAAAAAAGTTTTTAAAAGTGAAACCCTTAAAATAAGCTCTTATGTTTAAATTTAAAAAAATGTTAATTGCCTGTTTTTGTTACTTCCCTTGAAATTGTCAGTTTTATGACGTCATTATCTTATTTTTAGCATAATCAAAATTATCGATTAATTATTCGGTAATTTTTTCAAAAGTTAACGATTAAATTTAAATTAATCGATAACAGCCCTAATATATATATATATTACCCCTCTCTTTCACGATATATATAATATTTATAATATTTATATAAGTAAACCCCCATTTTTGTGCCTTTCCCTTGGCAACCTCATCATTCTACGAAAGACATAGTTGAAGTAGTTTGTTTTCATAGTACTTATAATTTAATGATTATTTTAAATTCGTATTCATATGCAGTTCTGTGCTTGATGTCTCACATTAAATCATTACTGATATTTCTCTAAACTTTGGCTCTTATTGCGTGGGTGTGCGAGTGCGTGGGTGTGCGAGTGCGTGGGTGAAACCTTACATAACAAGTGGCGTAGCGAGGGGGGGCAGGGGGCGAATGCCCCCGGGCGCCACGCTAGGGGGCGCCAAAATGAGTATTAAAACTCATTATTTTATTTCATTTTTATGTAAACTAATGTATCCCAAATACGTTTGCAAGATTGAATATTGGAGCTCCAAAAATATCTTTATTACAAAACAGTTGGTAAACATGATTTTGGCGCCCCCATTGAGCGTTAAGGGGCGCCATTCTACTCATAAATAAATTACCACGACCACTAGTGGTCCGCGAAGATATACCAGTTGGTCCGTGAGCAAAGCATGAAATTTACGCACTGTAAGATTCATCGAGAAAGACTAGCAAGTAAAAGAATTAACGAAGACTTAAATATATTTCTGATCTGGCCATAATGGTTTTTAATTTCATCAATTAAATTCTCGTCTCTTTGATTTCTTATGCTCGAATGTGAATCTTGAACATTACAGTTACTAATGTATACTGAAGTTCACTGGTTATCTGACTGTTTTAATTACGTGATGACGTAAGAGAGTTTCGTGTAGAAATAACTCAAAGCTTGTTGATCATTTGAACCATGGCTAATGGGTTGCTGTTCTGGCTTACTTGGCTGAAATTTTTGAAAAACTCAATAAACTTAATTCAACTCGGCAAGGAAAGCAGATACATTTATAACTCTCAGTGACAGAATGTCTGCTTTTACGAAAAAGCTTGATCTTTGAAAAAGAAGATTATTTCAAGGTAACTTTGAGGTGTTTGATAAATTGTACGAAATCACCGAAAAAACAAGAAAATGCAGAAATAATTAAATAAACCACTGTTGATTAATTTGATTTCTTGTCATATTCAATAAATGCGGGGCGAATTTGATTTCTTCTATTTTGATATTTATCGTGGGTTTCCAGTCCTAATCTCGAACACAATGAGATGAAATTACCAACATCGTAATTAAACCAATTAATTGAACTGACCAGTGATAACAATTTGAATATGTTGCATCAGAAAGTTGCATTAATGAAATTTGGAGTACTCCGAACTGTCTCAGAAAGTTTTTAAAATTATTTTACCCTTTGCAACTTTGTAAAAGGGGTTTGTCTGCAGTGCTTACAATAAAAAAACATCATTCGTACTAAATAAACTAATATAGCAGTCTTTTAAATATAAACTACTGTTAATGACTTAAAGTTGTTTTTTTATAGTTAGCAAGTTGAATTAAATAAGAAGACTATGAGAATAATATAAATGACATTTGTTCGTTACAAAAGAAAGAGTATTGTTTAAGGAGCACACAAATCGTAGCATATTAGTATAGTTTTACGAACTAACATGTTTTGTTTACTACTTATAGCTATCTATATACACATCATAATTATATCTTACTTTTTAGCACGGCAGTAGCACAATTTTTAGTAGTGGCCCGTAGCTAAGACACATATTTTTCAAGTGGTCCTGGAATCTCAAAAGGTTGAGAACCACTGGCTAACAGAATGGTTAATACGCGTCCCTTTGCTGCATGCTGTGACTCTTAAAAAAGATAAATCGTACTTCCTCAATCCTCATGTGGAGGGAGTAAAGTGGGAGAGGGGAGGGAAGGTCTCTCCTCTCACGGGCTTGTATCGGTTTGTCAAAGCAAGTTTGATTCCTTTCATATGAAACATCAGGCACCGCCTTTCTTTCCTGTCCACATGTGATAAAACTTGTTGCTCAGTAGGATCAACTGTTAGAAAAAAAAACACCAACAAAATGCCTGAGAAAATCTAGGTTCAGTATCTTATTTATCACTGGAAATCCAAAATGAATTTATCCAGCTACTTACATCCACTGTAAGGAATCAGCTGTTGGGTGAAATCAGAAAACACAAGTACTACGGTATCTTACTTGACTCCAATCGATCTAGGACACCGGAAAAGCTTTCTCAAATCATCAGATTTGTGGATGTGGATTAAAAACTAAAAAGTAACTATCAAAGAATCATTTTCAGATTTTGCAAAGATACATTCCAAAGACGCAAAAAGCCTTGAAATAGTTATCGTAGAGAAACTGGAATCTAATAGCATACCACTATCCGACTGTCGGTCACGATGTTATGACAATGCTTCTGTAATGACCGGGAATGTATCCGGCCTTCAACAGCGAAAATGTGCTAGAAATCACAAAGCATTGTTCATCGAGTGTGACAACCACAGCTTAAAATTTAGCAAGAGTACACTCAACTAAACATGATCCAGTTGTTACCACGTTTTTGGAACAGTTAAAAGTATACATTTATGCTTTCTCCCTTTCAACAACTCGTTGGGAAAAAAATAAAAAAGAGTTGTGCCAATCACAATGAAGAGGGAGTCTATGACGCCTGACACCAGAAGTGATGCAGAAGCTTTGCTGGTAGGTATATAAAACTTTAACTTCCTAGATTTTAAACATTTCTGGATCATCATACTTGATAAAATTGATAGTGTCTAGAAACGAATCCAGAATCCTTCTGTGAGTTTCAAGGAAGCTTAATCTGATCTTGAATCGCTTGATCTAGAAATTGTCAACATTCGTGTTAATTTGAGCCATGTTGCGGTAGACAATGGGAAAGAAGATGCACAATCGAGGTTGACAGAAGATTAGACGACATCGGAGGATGCCTTAGATAATTAAAAAGAGATGCAGAACTTTCTCCATAAGAAGAAATTGTACCTGTTATGAACAGCGAAATTGATAAACTCCAACAGGAGATATCAATACGGATTTTACGTCTTAAACAACCTGAACAACAAATTTGGATTTTTACTAGACGTCAAATCTCTTCTAGCTGAAACAAAAGTCGATACGCTTCATTAAAATTGCTTAGATTTGGCTAATTTCTACGAATTGTGTACAGAAATCAAAGACTAAAAAATGATGCTCAGTACCCGGACTGAAGTTCTACCGGAAACTACTTTGGATCTTCTCGATTTTATTGTTTCATATGGAGATGACGTATTTCCGAATCTGCGCATTTCACTTCAAATACTTCTAAAAATTGCTGTTTTAAAAGCTGTGAGCGGTCCTTCAGCAAAGTAAACCTTATTTTGTCTTAATTACGTGCTTCAATGGATCAAGATCGTCTGGATGATCTTGCACTCCTTAGCATTGAAAGAGAACACTTGAGAATATCAATTTGAACAGCGAGATTGACGACCTTCAAATCAAGGAAGATCAATTTATTTTAGATTATATCTATTCGAGTCATGTATAATTAGTAGACTATTTTTTTTCAAATAAATTGTTTATAATCGTATAGAGAATTATTAGTCTGTATTGTATTTCATTAAAATATCATTTGCTTCAAAAAATGAACCATATAAACCGTAAAATTTCAAATTTTTCTTGGGGGCTCAGTGAGCCCCCAGAGTTTTTCGGTCCGTCAAGGGGCACAGAATTTGTGTCTTGCCCCCGGGCCCACATGACCCTAGCTACGCCACTGTACATAACCTAAGAGGATGTAATAGTTTACTTTCAAAATGCAAACATTTCCCTCTATCCCATTGAGCACGTGATGACACGAGAAAGCTCTAAATTCCTGGTACACAAACTAAAACTAATTTTAGCCGCGTGCAATAAGCGCCCCTCTCACCCTGGTTCATTTCCTTTTTATGACAAAATAAACAAATAAACAGGATTTAGACTTATAATTTTAAAAAAAAACACTTTATTACCTTTTCTTGTCCTTTACGTTATGTAATCTCCTTTAAAACAATGAGCAAAAAATAAAAGTTATTAAAACAAGAAATTAAAGTTTTCAAAACAATAAAATAAAGTTATTAAAACAATAAATTGAAGTCCAAAGTGCAAGCTAAAAACATGTAAAGGGTCGGCGAAGGCTTAGCAGAATTTATTAACAACAAAATCTGTTATTTTTTTATTTTGTGACAAAACATCTTCTGTAAAAAGGAAATTTTTATTCTGGGGAATTCTGCAAGTTCCCAAATTTAGGGTAAATTTAAATACAGAAAAAAGAACATGATAAAGACACACTTCCTTATTGCGAACACTTGGACGATCTCTATTTAGATTTTAATCAACGATTTCATGTTATTTTGAAAATGAATGTTTTTGATGTTAGTAACTGCAAATGATGAATTTAAAGCTAAATTCAGTATCGGCTACCGACAATCCTGGCTGGAAAAGGGATAACACTACGGGCTATCATTTAAATTTCTTAATTACATTTCTCTCATCATATTTAGTGGAAAGTGGATTCGTTACGGTAACGAATTTATTATAAATATCAACAACAACGAATGTAAAATAGTTAAGTACGTGATTTCAGATAACGAGAATATATTACGACTAAATTGTAGCAGCCCACCAGCTCGTCCTTCTCATTAAGATGATTTCAATTATTTAATTTTAGTTCAGCGTTACCTTTCTATTCTAACTGCAATAACTAGTTTCATAATTTCAAATGTCAAGGTTTACACCTCAAATAACTAAATTTTACGAAAAAAAACCCGGAAAAGTAAATGCATATGCCTACATCATTCTTTTTAATCTCAGAATAAAAAATTCCGAAGTGGAGGAGAGGGGGGGGGCGCTGAGTCTTATTTTTTTATGGAAAGGGGGCGCTAGGCCAATAAAGCTTGGGAAGAAATGGTCCAATTAGATATATAAATAAATATGCTTTCAAACCCCACAAAAGACACATCTGGCATAAAGTAGTTTAATTGTTCTTAAGGTATATTTATTATAAAATATATAGCATATTCAAAATAAAATCAACACACATTATTTACATAGCATTTAATCGTAAACATAGTATTGTGTGAAATTACACAAAATAATTATTATTGAAAAATTCCATCTCAAAGTCAAAATAAATAATTAACCATTAGTATTTCAGTGATTAATTTTGTGCCTAAAATAAACAAACTAAGACTTTATGATTTAGAGCTTTTATGTGCTATGGAGTAGAAATGTCTTCCTTACTAACAGATATTTCTTTTTTAGATGTAGTATGTCTACATTGTTCTTTTTTATGCCTATTAGCTTATGTAGGAATTTTAAAACTGCTGTCTTGTCAAAATACAATAAATATATTCAATAGCATCAAGGCTTTACACAATGATCTTCATCATGAATTTATTTATATTTATAATAGTTTAAGATTTAGAATAGCATTTGAATTTTTTTTTTCACTGTTCTCAAATGATTTTTTTAAGTACCAGATGCATACTTTAATTGTAAAATACTATTAAAATAATTATATATTCCAAGTGCTATCTGCTCGTGGTTTGAGTAATTTTATGAGAGCCTCATTTTGGATGATAGCACGAACATTTGAGAACAAGATTGGAAGCTTTATGAGATCGCGGCATATTTCTATTGATCAATTGCTGGAAGTTTTTACACGGTGGCGTCTTCAATAAACCAATGTTCGAGTGCCTGAAAGTGTTTGACTTTATTTTACTGTTGAAAACACTGTCGTTCTTCCCATTTGAAATTTGGACGTGAAATAGGTTGCCTGATAAAACCAGGAAAAATAACACTTATCAACATTAAAACTCTCATTAAAATTCAGGACTAGACATAAACCATGGATTAACAATGGACGTAATAATCGTCTGTATAGAAGGAATGTCTCTAATAGATGGATAAAATTAATTTTTCTATTCATTAAAAGAAGTTAATATATTTTTTAAAAAGAAAATTTATGGGAAAATATAGTTTTCCAAAATGCTGTGGCGTAGCTATGGCTTGTGCCACGGATGCTGTATGACCCTGTTACCAATATTTTATCTCAAATTATCTCAAGAAACTATACGCGCTTTACAATGTTTAATCAGTATGTAAATCTAATTTTGGATACACTGAACAAACTAAGTGAAAAATGTCAATGTTGTTTCTTTGACGTTTACAGTAAACATACTGCAGCAAAGGCGATTCACTTTATAACTGACGAGCGAAATTACCATTCAATACTGAAATCAGCTAACTATTTGAACATTTATTTAATTAGCCAGTAGGAATCCACTTTACATATTACATTATGCCTTTAATGTATAATTTTGAAAATTGAAGAGTCCCATTTTGCTTACCTATAGATTTACATGATATTTAATTGATTTTTTTGTGTTGTTTCTGTGTGGCTTGGCACAGATTAAGTATTAAGATGTAAAACTTAGTTCGAAAAACTAAAACTTCCAAGATACGAAGGCCGACCCCGGAAGGGTAAAATCGTTAAAGTTTGAATGGCTGTAGCTTCATTAAAGTGATCTAAATACATGGCGGTGGGGGGGGGGAGCACATGGGACATTAGCAGTTGCAGCACCAGGGACATGGGTAGTGGTAGAGTCAGGGACGTGAGCAGTGGCAGAGCAAGGGACGTGAGCAGTGGCAGAGCCATGGACGTGAGCAGTGGCAGAGCCAGGGACGTGAGCAGTGGCAGCACCAGAAACATGAGCAGTGGCAGCACCAGTGGCATGAGTAGTGGCAGAGCCAGGGATGTGAGCAGTGGCAGAGCCAGGGACGTGAGCAGTGGCAGAGCCAGGGACATGAGCAGTGGCAGAGCCAGGAACGTGAGCAGTGGCAGAGCCAGGGACATGAGCAGTGGCAGCATGAGGGACATTAAGAAATTTGTATGTACTAAGTCTACTAAGCCCCCAATAGTTCAAATGTAAATATTAGATTCCTCTACGACCGTGAGGTCATAGGGAAAGAAATTACCGATGTATGGTCTGCTTTTGTATGTTGTAATTGGATTAAGGCATCCTCTGTAATACAGAATTAACACATTACGCCTGTTTTTTATTAGGACTAACGTCAGTTTTTTTTTCACCTTGTACATATAATTTTTAATTCAAATTTGAAATGAGTCTATATTTAACTTAAATGCAAAACAGATGCCCTAAAAATGATTTTTTTTCTCTCCTATTCATAACTATATGAGCTCTAGTTTCTACACCCAGAGCCAATGTAAACCAACTTGCAGGTGGTAGCTTCATATAGCCCAGGTCCCACAACTGTTATTACCTTCAAGGAGGGCTCTCAACATGATAGGCGTCCTTAAGATATCATAGATGTTACCTTACAATGTTACATATTTTATAGATATCATCCGGCATCCTTCCGTCTCGCGAGACGATGGTGCATCACCGTTGGGTTGGGTTGCATTTCCTCGAGTGACTGTGCAGTCCTATCCTTGAGTGACAGTCTTTGCTACAGTTTTTACACACGAGTTCTGTGCTTCAAATGTTTTGGCCTTTCTCCTAGCTCTTCTGTCTGCAGCCTCCTCCATTCTTCGCTCCTCGGCTACTATGACGCCCTCTCTGACAACTGTGCGCCACGTAGATCGGTCTTCTGCCTTACACTCCCAGTCACTTGTATGTATTTTGGCTGCTTTCATGTCCCTTTGACAGACATCTTTAAATCGCAAGCGTGGGCGACCTGTTTTCCTCTTTCCTGAAGCAAGTTCACCATATAGGAGGTCCTTCGGGATGCGGCCGGGGCTCATTCTTTTGACATGTCCTAGCCACCTCAGGCGTCTTTCACTAAGAATTGAGAACATGCTTTGGGTATTGGCACGCGTTAGTACCTCACTATTAGGCACTTTTTCTTGCCATTTAATACCAAGGATGCGACGCAAGCATCTCAAATGGAAGCTGTTAAGCTTACGCTCTTGTGATGTATAAGTGGTCCATGTCTCGCTCCCATATAGTAGTGTACTGATGACACAGGCTCGATAGACGCACAGTTTGGTTTTCTCCGTTAGCTTGGTGTTTTGCCAGACCCGCTTATTTAGTTTAGCCATTGTTGCGGCTGCCTTGCCAATTCTGCTGTTTATTTCTTCTTCAATGGACAGTGTATTGGAGACCTTGGATCCCAAGTAGGTGAAGCTGTCCACAACCTCCAAGTTTTCATTATCGATATTTATGGTAGGAGGAGGTCGAGTGTCTTGGGCCATGATGTTTGTCTTTTTCAAGCTGATTTGCAGACCAAATTCTTTGCAGGCATTGGAGAAGCTTGACACGAGTTGTTGCAAACCAGATTCTGTATGTGCTGTTAGTGCCGCATCATCCGCAAATAGTAGCTCTCGAATTAGGACATCCGTCGTTTTGGTCTTGGCTCGGAGGCGGGCAGTGTTGAAAAGTCCTCCATCAGCTCTGGTATGTAACCAGATTCCCTCACTGCTATCCTTGAATGCGTATCGAAGAAGTACAGAGAAGAATATTGCGAAGAGTGTTGGTGCGAGTACACAACCTTGTTTAACTCCGCTGCTGACAGGGAAGGCCTCTGACTTAGCTCCATCGAACTGTACTGTGCCAAGCATATTTTCATGGAACTGTCTGATGATGGCAAGTAGGTGAGGGGGACATCCAATTTTTGCCAGTATTTGGAATAGCCCGTTGCGACTGACTAAGTCGAAGGCTTTTGTAAGGTCCACAAATGCAATGTATAGTGGCATCTGCTGCTCTCTGCATTTTTCCTGGAGCTGTCGTATGGAGAACACCATGTCTATGGTAGACCGACCGGACCGGAAACCACACTGAGATTCTGGATAGACGCGGGATGCTAGGCTTTGTAAACGTTTTAGTATAACGCGGGCAAAGGTCTTTCCTACAATACTAAGGAGTGAAATGCCGCGATAATTATTGCAATCACTCCTATCACCTTTGTTTTTATATAGTGTCACTATATTTGCATCCTTTAGGTCTTGGGGGATGTAGCCCTGTTCCCAGCAGAGGGACAGAATCTCGTGCAATGGTTGGAGTAAAGCTGTCTTGCCACTCTTTAGAACCTCTGGTGGTATTCCATCATTCCCAGGCGCTTTTCCACAAGCTAGACTGTCAATTGCTTTGCTCAGCTCTTCCTGTGTGGGCACGACATCAAGTTCTTCNTACCTTACAATGTTACATATTTTATAGATATCATAGATGCTACCTTACAATGTTACACATCCTATAGATATAATAGATGCTACCTTACAATGTTACTCATCCTATAGATATCATAGATGTTACCTTACAATATTACATATTTTATAGATATCATAGATGCCACCTTACAATGTTACACATCCTATAGATATCATAGATGCTACCTTACAATGTTACA